>CABHPR010144954.1:5619-15836 GCA_902168415.1 Peromyscus melanophrys
GTGTGTGTGTGTGACATGTCCTCTGTTTATCTCTTGGTTAAACATCTCACAGCGTTTCCCTGTCTCCTGATCAGATTTCTTTACTGTGGAGTTTTGAGAGTCTGTTTGGCTTGGGGTTTGATTTGGTTTGGTTTGTGAGGCAGGATCTCATGTAACCTAGACTGATCTCAAACTCTCAGTGCCCCTGAACTTCTGATCCTCCTGTCTTTACTCCCCCAGTGCTGAGCCACCAGGCATGAGCCACCGTGCCTTGGAAGAGCTCTTTATGTATACTAAGTGTAGTCCTTGGCAGCTATGTGCTTGGCACATTATGTTCTTGGCTTTTCATCCTCCTCGTGTGGTCTTTTCCAAAGTTTAGCATTTTGATGAGATCCACTTTGTCATTTTTTTTCTCCTCCTGTGCCCTGCTTTTGGCATCAAGTCTGAGATGCCCTATCCTAGCCTAAAAATTTTGTAGTTTTGTATTTTACAGTTTAGTATGTAAACCAACATGAGGCTTAGGTCAAGGTTCATGCTGTCTTGCCTGAGGGCTCAGGAATGCTTCAGTACCGTTAGCTAAAAGCCCCTCTGCTCTTCCTTCAGTGCCTTGGCTCCTCTGCCGTGTCTGGGGTCTGCTTGCTGGTCTCTGATCTACTCTGTTGTTCATGGCTCCCCGACCTGTGTCAGAGTTATAAGTGTTCTGCCCTGTGACATCTCAAAACTGGGTGAGCAGGTTTCTCTTGTTTTAGTTTTTTTCAGAATGTTTCATTCAAGCCAGGTGTGGTAGCACATATTCCTGTAATCCCAGGACTTGGTAAGTGGTGAGTGAAGAATTCAAGGTCAACCTTGGCTACCTAGTGAGTTCAAGGCCACCTTGAGCTACATGAGACCCTGGCCAGTAAGATGGCTCAGTGGGCAAAGACAAGTGATGTGAAAACCTGACCATCTGAATTCACATACATGCTGTGGCATGCCCATACCCCTCATACACAATCAATAAATAAACAGTGTAATCTTTTCATTATTCTAGTTCTTTTGCATTTCCACATACATGTTAGAATAATCCTTTTATTTATTTTTTATTTGCAAATATGTGTACTTGCGTGTGTGCACACATGCAGTTATGCTTGCATGAGTGCAGTGCCTGCTGAGGCCAGAAGAGGGCGTCAGATCCCCTGGAGTCGGAATCACAGATGGTTGTGAACAGCCTGACCTAGGTGCTGGGAACCAAATTCCTATCCTCTGGAAGAGCAGAGTGCACTCTTAGCCACCAAGCCATTTCTCCAGCTCTACAGCAACCTTATCCACATGAGCAAGATTTCCTCCTGTGAACTGAGGGTAACTATATTAAACCTACACCTCATTGGGGGAACTGTTCACCTTACCGAGCCTCCTCATCTGTGGGCTCTGGGTGTCTCCATTCCTTTACAGCTTTGTTTGTTTGTTTGTTTGTTTTCATTATGATATGGCTGGTCCAGCATGAAAGTCTTGTTTAAGTTCTTTATCTGAGGACATGTTGGTTTCCTTCACTCTCTAAGATTCCGGGCTCCCTGCTTCCACATGTCACCCTCTGAGCATCACTACCCACCACTCTCTTCTCTGGTGTTTTCTGATGAGAAGTAACGCTCTCATTATGGCGAGACGGTATTTCCTCTGGCTCGGTCCAGATTTTCCCTCTGTGCTTAGCTGTCAGTGATTTCACTGTCCTGTGTCCTGCTGAGGCTCTGTTGGGGCTGTGTCCTGGCTAAAATCCGTTCGAGTCTGGATTCGCTGGGTCTACCTGTGATGATGTGAATTTGAAGTGTCCCTCACAGGCTCATGTAGTAAACATGTCCTCTGTGAACTCATGGAGTGAGTGCTTGTCCCCCCGCCCCCTGCAGCACTGGAACCCTTAGGAAATGGAGCCTGCCTGGTGGAAAGAGGCCACGGGTCCATCAGCGTGTGGATAAGCTTATATGGTCCCCCTCCAGGGAGCTGTCCCATCATGCCCCCCTGCCCTGCTCTGATGGACTGAAATCCCTCCAAAACAGTGAGCAAGAATAAACCTTGTTCCCATCAGTTGTTTCTATCAGGTTTAAGGAGTGCATCGTCTGTCAATTTAGGAAAATCTAGCAGATTTTTTTCCCCTGGTACAATTCATCCTTACTGTCTTATATCCTTTCAATGTTATTACATAAGTATGAAATCTATTGTATTAGTTCCATAGCTCCTTGGAGCTTGCTTTATTATTTTAAATGTAGTCGATTCCTCTCTGGTGTTGAAATGGAGTGGTTTCTATTGATTAATCTCCCAGTTGACTCACTCTCCTCGTTTTGGTTCGGTTTTGGTTCCCTGTGGTAGGTTGGACTGGCCCTGAGCTTGTGGCAGTCCCCCTGCCTCTGCTTCTTAAGTGCTCGGTTTACAGACATGGCTACCCGGCCAGTTCCCTGTCTTTACTCTGTTCCCTCCACTGTGCTGATGAGCTCATCTGTGGAGTTTGCATTTCAAATATTTTTATCCTAAAATCTCTATCCAGCTCTTCCTTATACTTCTATTTTTCCTGAGAATTTTTTTAATTTATGTCAAGTACGTTCACATTTGAACCCTGAAACACTTTATGACAGTTCTTAAAAAAAAAAAAATTCAGACTATCAGGAGACTTTTGTATCTTTCTATTGTTCCTTGTTTATTGTCTCTTTAAAATTTTAATTTGTGTGTGTGTGTGTGTGTGTGTGTGTGTGTGTGTGTGTGTGTGCAGGTTCCTAGAAGGGACTTGGAGTTGGAAGAGGGTGTCAGATCCCCTGGAACTGGAGTTACAGGTGATTGTGAGCTGCCCCACATGAGTGCTAGGAAAGGAACACAGGTCCTCTGAGAGAAGAGCAAACAGTCTTGACCAGCGAGCCGTCTCTCTGGCCCCCATTTTTGTTTGCTTGTTTCAGAAAGAGAGTCTCTTGTATTCCAGGCTGTCCTTGAACCCACATGTAGTCAACAATGACCTTGAAATTCTGATTTATCATCCTGCCTCCACCTCCGAAGTGCCAGGATTAGGATTACAAGCCTGTACCACCATGCCTGACTTAGGTAGTGCTAGGATCAAACCCAGATCTCAAATGCTAGGCAAGCATTGTAACAACTAAGTTACGTCCCCAGCCCATGGCCTAAAAAAAAAAAAAAAAGAAAGAAAGAAAGATCTATTTGTTTTTATATTATGTGTATGCATTTTGTCTATATGTATACATGTAGTGTGTGTGTTTGTGTGTGCATTATGTGTGTGCCTGGTACCCACAGAAGCCAACAGAAGGCATCAGATCCCCTGGAACTGGAATTACAGCCATTTGTAATATGTCCAGTGTGGGTGCTGGAAACCAGTCTCAGGTCCTCTGCAAGAGGAGCAAGTGCTCTTAACCATCTGAGCCATCTCTCCAGCCCCAGTTCTTTTTTTTTTTTTTTTTTTTTTTTTGAGACAGGGTTTCTCTGTGTAGCTTTGCACCTTCCCTGGAACTCACTCTATAGTCCAGGCTGGCCTCTAACTCACAGAGATCCGCCTGCCTCTGCCTCCCGAGTGCTGGGATTAAAGGCATGCGTCACCACCACCTGGCCTGTACCTCACACTTTTATTTGTGTGGCCAAGCAAGAATCCAGGGAACTCATCCTCAGGTCATCCTTGGGCTTCCAAGTTTCATGGTTAGTTGGCCTCTGCATCTCCAAGACCTGTTAGCCTTGTGCTTATCTTAAGAATAAGTCTGGACTGGGTGTACTATTGTACACCTTTAATCTTAGCACTCTGGAAGCAAAGGCAGGGAGATCTTTGTGAGTCCAAGGTCAGTCTGACCTATGTAGCAAGTTTTAGGATAGGCAGGGCAAAATAGTGAGACCCTGTCTAAAAAACAAAACAAAACAAACAAACCCCAAACAAAAAACCCACAAAAAAAAAAAATCAGTGTCTTGGAGCTGGAGAAGTGGCTCAGTGGCTAACAATGAGTACTGTTCTTGCAAAGGACCCAAGTTCAGTTCCTAGCACCTATATCAGGCAATTCAGAACCACATGTAACTCCAGCTCTGGGGAATCTAGTGCCCCCTTCAGGTCTCCTTGAGTAATTGCACTTAGGTGCACATACCCCACATATTTGTACATATAATTAAGACTAAAAATATAGAGTGATTTCTGGGGATTGGTTTATTTGCTCATTTGCTTTTGAAATGGAGTCTCATGATATTACCCAAACGGTTCTCACACTACTGGGCTCAAGTGATGCCTCTGCCTCATCCCTCCAGGTAGCTGGAACTACAGGAACATTGCAAACGTTTCCAGAGGGTTCCAGTTGTGTTTAGTAAAGAATGGGAGAAAACATGTCCACCCCATCACCAGGAAGTAGAAGGTTCAGAACAGTGAGGTGCAGTCTGGGAAGGCAGGGGTGAGAGCTACTGGTAAGAGCTGCCCACTGCAGGACAGCAGGAGCTGGGTCTGCTTTTCAGATGTTCTTCCATCTATTCATGAGGAAAATTTCCGTCAATAAAGGTTTTGTGAATGAATGGGCGAAGGCAGAATGAATGGACAGATGGATGAATGCAAAACTGGGTGAATGAACATCAGCTGGCAACCACAGCAACACTGGTTCCCACTGCTGCATGTTCTCAGTTCTGAGCCAAACCTGGTGATGCTGAGGACCCCCAAGTGTGGGAGCAGGGTGACAGCCTGTTGGGCCCCAGGTTACTCGGCTGAGGGAGACGGACACGAGAGAGTGCCTAATCCCAAGCACGTCCCTAAGCATCACCCCACCTCTTTTCTCTTACTGTAGTTTTGTAAGTCTGTTTTTTGTTTTGTTTTATTGTTGTTGTTTTTTCCTTCTGAAGCAGAGAACATTCTGGGTGACTTTGGTTTTCAGAAGTGTCTTTCTCAAAGCTGAATCTTCAGGGATTTGAGAAAAAAGGAAACCTCATTCCTTGCATCCTGAAATGACAGTCACATGCTGAGTTGCGTGTTGGATTCACTGGTTCTGCCTAACCTTAGCACAGATGTTCATATTTTCCATTCCCTGACATTTTTATTTAAAGCATTTACTTCCTTCTCTCTCTTCCAAGGAAAAGGAAGTCTGGGAGTGAGGGGAGCAAAGGTCGCCAAAAGGTCTGAGAAGATGGGTGTGCTGTGGTGTGGCCTTCGAGTGAAACTTACTCTCATGGCTGCTGGACTTTTGTATTTATGAAGCTGGAGGCTGGAACCCAGGGCCCCAGATACTCGGCAAGCACCCTGTCGCTGAGTCACACCCAGGTTCATTGTCTCCCCACCTTGGGTCTCTTAGTGTTGGTATCAGGCTCTATCAGCCTCAGTTTCTACGTCTTTGATTTAGGGGAGACCACTAGCAGAATGAGGGTTGAGAGAATGGGACCTTTCCCAGCCTGGCAGGTCCATCTGCCTTCCCATCACTAATGTCCAAACACTGGGGGAAGAAATAGCTGAACTGAGCATTCAGCTGTCACTGTGGGGGTGGGCCAGACAGCCAAACAATTGCCAGCTCCTAAACCCTTCTATCACTGTGAAGACTGGGGAAATTCTGATGAGTAACTCAAAAGTTAGCTATGACATCTCACCGTGTCCCCTTTACCAGGAAGCTATGAGGTTAATGAAGTGTGTGTGTGTGTATGTGTGTGTGTGTGTGTGTGTGTGTGTGTGTGTGTGTGTGTATACAGGTGCTTTATTTGTTTGGTTTAACCCAGAGCCTCACATGTGGCAGGCATGTGCTCATGTGCTCTACCCACTACCCATGAAGCGGTTAAGTCTTGGCACTGACTGAGGCTGTCGTCCTGCTAACCAATGAGCTGGCTGTCATTGAAATGGTACTGAGAGGCTGGAGAGATGGGTCAGCAGGCAAGAGCACTGTCTGCTCTTCCAGAGGATCCGGGTCTTTACTCCCTCGTGTCCGTCTCCCTCAGCCAAGTAACTTGGGGCCCAACAGGCTGTCACCCTGCTCCCACACTTGGGGGTCCTCAGCATCACCAGGTTTGGCTCAGAACTGAGAACATGCAGCAGTGGGAACCAGTGTGGCTGTGGATGCCAGCTGATGTTCATTCACCCAGTTTTGCATTCATCCATCTGTCCATTCATTCTGCCTTCGCCCATTCACCCTTTACTCAGAGAATCCAGCCACTCATATGGTGCCTCACCGCCATCTGTAGCTCCAGGGGATCCAGCATCCTCTTCTGATCTTCCCAGGCCAGGCACACACGGTGTACATACTGGCAGGCACTCACACACATAAAATGCAAATTTAAAATTTTGGGTTTTTTTTGTTTTTTTTTTAAAGATTTATTTATTCATATATTTTTATGTATACACCAGAATAAGGAATCTGATCCCATTACAGATGCTTGTGAGCCACCATGTGGTTGCTGGGAATTGAACTCAGGACCTCTGGAAGAGCAATCAATGCTCTTAACCGCTAAGCCATCTCTCCAGCCCAAATTTAAAATTTTGTAAGTAGATGAATAAATTAATGGCCCTAAGAATATTAGAATCCACCATTTTCCACACTGATAGAGAGAGGGTGATTTTAACAGATGCATAGGTCTAGAGCCCCAGGCAGCCTCTGCCTTCTGAGGGCTGGGGTAACAGATGCATGCCTCTGCACCTGGCCCTGCAGCCTCTTTCTTAAGCACTGACTTGTTAAGATATTTCTCTGGGTTTGGTTTTGATTTTGAGGTAGGGTCTTACTACATAGCCCAAGCTGTCTTTGAAGTTGCAATCCTTCTGCTTCCAAGGAATTTTAAAAATTTTTCTTCAACAACGTTATTGAGTTATAATTTATATACTATAAAATTCACTCATTCATAAAGTGAGGCATACAGTTCAAATACTAGGAGAGATCGCTCAGCAGTTAAGAGTGCTGGCTGATCTTTGGAGGACCCACGTTCAGTTCCCAGCCCCAACATGGGAGCTCAGAACCATCTTTAAATCCATTTCCAGGGGAGCTGGTGTGCTCTTCCGACCTTCCCAGGCACCAGGCACGTACACACTACACATATATACATGTGTACATATACATATAGACACTCATGCACATAAAATTAACATTAATTTAAAAATAAAAATTCAGTTACCATCTTTGCAGTTTCTCATTAGCAGAGTCAGTGGCAGCATGCTCCATGATTCTCCAAAGTTCCCTCCTGTTCCTGGACCACTCGGAGTGGTTACACACTTCCTGTCTCTCTCTGTTTCTGTTTGTCGTCTGTCTGTCTGTCTCTGATTTGCTGGTTCTGGATAATCACTGCCTTTGTGTTTCACTGTGGGTTTTTTGTTGTTGTTCTTTTTGGGGTTTTTTGTTTGTTTGTTTGTTTGTTTGGTTGGTTGGTTGGTTGGTTGGTTGGTTGGTTTTTTGAGACAAGGTTTCTGGAACTTTGCTGTGTAGATCAGGCTGTCCTCAAACTCACAAACAGATTCACCTGCTTCTGCCAACCAAGTGTTGAGGTTAAAGGCGTATGCCACCATGCCCAGCCTATCCGTTTTGTTTCCTCTCCCTGATTGGCATACCGTGACCCTTTCAGTGACAGACTGTGTGGTCAGGATGCAGTCACGAGCTGCTGGCCTTGGGTTTCTCCCGGCCACTGTGAGTACTGCTGTGAGCGCTTGCATGCTTCTTTCCTGTGGACACGGTCTTGGTTTCTCTGAGGTGTGTATAACATCTCGCTGCCTCCCACAGCACCTGCGCCACTTCATGTTTTCCCTGCAGCCCTCGACACTAAGTTGTCCACGTGCGGAACTTGCTGCTGTTCTTAATTATTAATCAGCAGAGTAGACACAACATGGTGTGTCACTCTGGTTCTGCTCTGCATTGCCCTGGCGACTCGCTGCTGCAGACATTTTCATGTGTTAAGGCACTTCCTATCTCTTCAGTGAAATGTCTGTTCAGATCCTTTCCTGGTTTTTAAATGGGATCATTTCTCATCTTCCCATGGTTGTGTGGGAAGGGTTCTTTTTGTCATCATGTGCTCCTTCCTGATGTTGATGTCTGAGAAAGGATTTGTCAGGCTGTTTCATTCATGTGAGTATGGTATGTTTGCCCAAAATGGTCAGTTCCACCACTTGTCTACATACTCCTATGTGACCACGGTCACAGGTGCAGTGAATTGAGGGCATATCCGGATATATTACGTACAGATCAAATGTAAAGTATCCTCTCCCATTCTGCAACCTTACACTTTCTTTTGAAACACAAAGTTTCCCGTGATTGTTTGAGACAGGATCTCCTTATTTTTCCAGGGCTGGCTTGGCACTCACTATGTAGCTCGGGCTGGCCTTGAACTCATAGTGATCCTCCTGCCTCAACCTTATGAGTGCTAGATTACACTCCACACCATGCTGGGCTCTTTGTTGGACTCTTGAGTCCAGCATACCAATTTCTTCTTTCAGGCTTGAGTTTTTAGTACAATATCTAAGAAATGGTATATTTCCTTTAAAGATTTATTTATTTTAATTTTATGTGTATGGCTGTTTAGCCTTCATGTATGAAAATGTGCACCATGTGTGTGCCTGGTGTTGTCAGAGGCAGAAGAGGGTGTTGGATCCTCTGGAACTGGATGGTTTGAACTTCCATGTGGGTGCTGGAAACTGAACTAAGGTCCTCTTTGAGAGCAGTAAACACTCTTAACCACTGAGCCATTTCTCCAAGCCCCAGACACCAGCATATAGACCTGTACCCTCAGCAGATCCCTGAGGGCCTCTGCCCGAGCTCAAGGACACCTGCCAACTGCTTCTTCCGCTGAGGCTGAGTCCTGCAGCAGAGCTCAAATGGTATCCACCACTGGCATCTGCTCTGTGGACGCAGAAGGTGGCATTGCCACGCTTGGGGCTTCGTGGAAATGATGCCCTCCCAGACTTGACAAGGCTCTGCTGTCTTTGGCATACCCTCGCCCGCGATGCATTTTACTTGGAGTGGGAGCCAAGAAATTAATGTTTTGGCTTACTCAACCAGAAGTGGCATCTATGCAAATGAAGAGACCTGGCTGGGATGGGGAGCTGTTTGGAGTGTGCCAAAATGGAATCCTGAATTCTCACTTCTTATAGAGAAAATAAACCTGTGAAAACGTTGCTTTATTATTTTTTAATGAAATTTATTTTATTATGTTTTTAAAAACAAATGTGGTTGACAAGTTTTTATTTTTCCTGTTATTAAGTTAAGGCAGATCTCATCCATGACTCCTACTGTTAACGGTATTATTAAAGATAGTATTTTCCACAGCCTAGAGAAAGTTGTGCACACACAGAGGTCCACCCTCTCCCAGAGCCTTCTGGTTAGCAGAACTGGCACCAGCCTGTACAGATAATATCTTGAAGATTTAATTTTGTGCTAAGATTTTCCCATATTGTCATGAGTGCTCTTAGATTGGGTATCAGTGACTATGTGATGTTCTCTTCTGTAGTGACCCCCACTCTCTGTTACTATAACAAAATGTCCAGAGCAGGTTAACTATAAAGGGAAAAAAAATGATGCAGCTCAGAATTCAAGTGACCAAAAGGCCAAGGTTCAGCAGTCCCAGTGTGGTGGCCGATGGTGGGGATAGGTTTGGAGCCCATGTAGAAGGTAAAAGCCACACCATGTGAACTAGGAAGCCAGAGAAAGCCAGGGTCAGGTTCAAGTTTCAGTACCAACCTGTTCTTCCAAGATTTGTAGGTCCCAGGGAGTTACCTGGATCCCCAGGATAAGCAGTTTCCCCCACCCCCAAGGGGGTGGAGACCCTACTAGGCTCCTCCCCATGTTGGCAATTAGGAACCCTTGTAGGATGCCCTGCATCCATATCCAAACCACAGAGCCACAAGTCAGTCTTCCCTGGGACTAACACAGTGGCGATCGCTCAGAGGCTTCACTGTTGTTGTTTATTTGTTTTGGTTTCGATTTTTTTTTTTGAGGTCATGTAATAGCCAAAGATAACCTTCAACTCTTGTCCCATCTCTACCTTGAAGGTGGTGAGATTACCCACCTTGGGCCTACATATTTGTTCATGTGGATGATTACTGCAAAACATATTTCTAACTCTGAGGCTTCCAGGGAAGGCTAGACAAATTGTCTAAAAGGCATGGAACAGTATCCATCATTAAGATAAATCATCTCTAATGTTCAAGTTGGTGCTGGCACATGCCCAACACTTGGGAGACAGAGGCAGGCAGATCTCTGTGAGTTTGAGGCCAGCCTGGTCTACATAGTAAGACTCCGCCTTTAAAATAAATAAATAAATAAATAAATAAATAAATAAATAAATAAATAAAT
>CABHPR010144955.1:5344-31841 GCA_902168415.1 Peromyscus melanophrys
GATTGAACCCAGGTCCTCTAGAAGAGCAAACAGGGCTCTTAACTGCTGAGCCATCTTTCAGCACCCAAAATGTACTTCTTATTGTGGAAACCTGCGAAAGGATGTTCTATACCACTGATCTGGCCACATGGGCCAAGTCTAGGATGGGGGCTGCAAGTCAGAGAGGAGGGGGTGTCTTTCAATAGTCACTCGGGAAGGGGCTTTTGTCTCGAGTCCTTGCCTTGTCCCTGCAGGCCATTTCAAACAGCAGCAGCTTCTGACACAGCCAGCCCTGCATCAGCATTTGTGCATGTTTGGAAATGTCTATTCTATTCATGTACAAAGAGCGGCTAACTAGGAAGCCCTGGTGCACACAGAGGGGGTACAGGGCTACAGGATGGAGCATGGGGAGACCCCTGGGCTGGCTGGGGAAGAGGCAGAGCAGAAACTCATCCAAAGGGAAACACGTACCGTGAGCAACAACCCAGATGGGAATTTACTTCTTTGGGAGGAGCCTGCCAAGCCGGAGACTTGGTGGGAATCAGCTCTGGTACTGAACTCTCCACAGAAGACTTTCCCAGACCCGAAAGCTGGCGGGTCTTGCCTGCCGGAACTTGTTCTCAGACTACAGGATCAACATTGAGCCTGATAAAACCTCTCCATACAGGTGCTGACTTGGGACTCACCTCTGCTGGGATGAGCGAGGGCCAAGTCCAGCCCAGAGGCTGCCTACCCAACCCTCATCAAGGGATGGGGTAGAAAGGTGGGAAAAGGGAAAATGGTACAAACTGTGTGTCTGCAGGGGAGGCTGTTAGGAGACCAGCAATTCCCTTCCCCTCTACATTGGATCTAGCCACACAGACCTAAGGAGGGGCCCATTGTTCCAGTTCCCCGGAAAGAATGGGTGTCAAGCTACCCATTGGAAACGGCATCCAAAACCCAGAAGCCACAGACTGTTAACCTTGGTGGTGGCAGGTACACTCCGTTCCCCATGCCAAGCAGGCACAATTTTCTTCCCCCAACTGGGTCAAACCACCCTGCCACACAGTGAGCCGGTCTGTGGGAGCTGGGGAGACACAAACAATGGTAAGGCAGAGGTGAGAGGAGCCGGCAGTTTTCTGGTCGTTTGGAGGTGAACTGGACTCCTTGACAATTATATACAAGATGTCAAGAGGCCTCCACTGCTTCAGGCAATGGCCACACTCTGCCTTCTTCTCCAGGGAAGGAGGGAAAGCTGTACACTCCCCAAGGCAGGCTGCTCTTCGGAGGGAAAGACAACAAGGAGTTCCCTTGTTCTCAGTAAGTGACACACCTGGACGTCATCTCAGACACCTGATGAGGAGCGCAGATGCTCTCCTGGCCCAAACCCAGCGAAGACGCCATCCTGCTGATTAAGCCTGAGAGAGGCTCTGGGCTCAGCACCCCGTGCTGGGAAAAGGAGCAGCAGGCGGCCCTGGCAAGTCTCAGCGAGGTGGGCTGCCCCCAGGGAATGGGCGAGGACGCCCCTGTGAGATTGTAGTACCAGCCTACCTCCCCCCTCCATCAGCCACACCCCAGTAGTGTCATCCATTTCTGGGAGCCCCACCCCAGCCTTTAAAGTCACAGCGCTGGATTGTGTGAGTATGACAGCTAGAGGTGGCTCTCCCATCTCCACTGCCTTTTGCTGTCACTTCGACAAGCAGGAGATAAACTTAGCTGGACCCTGCCCTCTCCTGGTGCTACACATGCCTGAGTGCTCGCCGCTGAGGGTCAGATAAAGTATACTGCCTCTAGCCCATGACCCAGCTGTAGCTGCAGCCTCTAAGGCTGAATTGGCAGTGGCATCTTGGGCATCCAAATACTCTCCTCAAGCATGACCAGGTTAGGACTTAGGCATGAGAAGGAGATGTGGTCGTCAAGAGCTCAGACTGGAGTCACACTGCCTTTGGTTGTCTCAGCGGCCTCCTTGGGGACAACCTGAGGTATAACCTTAAACCCGGGGTGTCTGATTTTCTCCAGCTGTCTAACAGAGGTCCTAATTGTTCATGACACAGAGGGTCATTAGAATCATTAGACTAATGTCTGTAAATTAGAGCTGGACAGGACAGGAGTACTTAGACCATCTGCATCCCTCTGACTCTCACACTGGCTGCTTTTAGGAGCTGACTGAGGGTGCACACACATGCACATGCACTCCGGGGATCCCCCGTCTCTCCCTCCCTAATGCTGGGATTACACCTACACGCCATCGTGCCAAGCTTTTCACACGGATCCCGGGGATTCAAACGCAGGTCCTCATACTGGCACGGCACTAAACCTACTGCCTGAGCCGCTTCCCCAGCCCCTCTGCTTCCATCCCTGTCTTAATTTGTTAAGACAAACTCTCTCACCGAACCCAGAGCTCCTGGATTCAGTTAGTCTAGCTGGCCAATGGACTTCAGTGATCCGCTTGTGTCCATCCCTCAGCACTGGGGTTACAGATGTGAACTGCCGTGCCTGGCTTTTAAGTGGGTGCCAGAATCGACACTCAGGTCCTCATGCTTGTAGCAGGTATTTTTAATAACCCACACCATTTCTAAAGAAGTTTCTAGATAATCCATAAGAGGGTGAGCCCAGGAAGGGGACACCCAGGATTCAGAGTCCCATGCTGAGCTCATTACATGGCACAGAACAGGTCTAAGTATGTTTGAGAAAAATAGGGGTACCTATTCTGCCCAGATGGTACATGGAGAAGGAGGCAGGCTTTCTGCCAAGGTGGTGTAGTCCTTACATGGGTGCTCCTGGCATATGGGGCAGGAGACTTCTCCATTGTCTGGATGCCCAAGCACCACAGGATGTTTGTGGGGGCCCTGCCCCCAGGCTCCAGACGATAGCAAACCCACTCCCACCCCCATTTCCAAACACTGTCTTCTAAGTCCTCAGCAGACAGCTGCAGCCAGAAGAGACTTCGTGGACACCTGTGCCCGCAGCAGGTGGGAGAACTCACTGCCAATCCCGCTCCAGCCACACCCCCACACCCAGATAGGAATCTGCTGGCAGCCTCCTCTTCTTTGAATACAAAGGGGGCACACACACACACACACACACACACACACACACACACACACACACACAATGTCGGACTATCCCATGCTTTCTTGGGAATCTCAAACCTCAGGTGGGACAGACTGTGAATCAAAGCGTTCCAGATAGACACTCAGCTTCCTAGGAGCAGAACTGACCATGTAGTCAACAGGCTGGATTAGGTGGTTACAACTGAAGCCCAGAGTGTGGACTCAGAGACATGCTTCTCCATCTGGAACGCTAGTGGGGCTCTTGAAAGTCAACCATAGTCCAAGGCAAGCCAGACAGACTGCATTGGCCAAAAGCCTCCCGTAGCCAGCCTGTGTTCTGCCCTCCCTTCTACTGGCTTAAGACTAGTTACTCACCTGCTCTAAGAGCGAAGCCAGGCTTTGTGCCTGAAGGCACTTGTTTCCTTACATGGCTCTTCCTGCATCCGAGGAAGACACGTCTTCATTATGCTAATGAAGCACCCAGGTTGTTTAGTGGCCCTGCCTTTAAGGCCGTCCGGCCCCTAAATGCTTTTTTCCCTTCTGCCCCCTTGTCCTGAAGGAGTGTGGCATTGCAACCCACGTTAATGGTCTCTGTATCCCCGTTCTTCTTTAAGTTAAGTAGGAAGCTCTCAGGAGCCCACTACTTACTGTGTAGGCAAGAAACGTGAGTTCTAGAGTGAGCCGGAGCAAAGTAAACCAATGCCTTTCTTAGGCTCCAAGGGCCTAAGAAACTCCTGTTTGTCAGAGTCATTCGGGAGGACAGGAAGCAGCGGTCCTGGAAGAGGTGGTGTCCACCTGAGCATTTTGTCTGCCTCCTCCTTTTGGATTGCCACTGCTTCGACTGTGGGCCTGTATTTCCTCGGTTTACTCCTGCGCAAATATATCTGATTTACAGGATATCTGATATGCGACCCCCAAGGCGGTCGTGACACACAGGTTGAGAACCATTGCTCTGATCCCGGCCTTTTCACACCATCGCTCTCTGCTTTCTCGGGCCAAGCTTCCATTAGCCCTGACCGACCATGCTGGAGAACTTGATGTGTCTCTGCTATTTACCAGGCAAGCACATCAACTTGACTCTAGTCCATCTACCCAGCCATCTTGTCCCTCCCAAACACACCCTCTCACACTGTCCCACAACAGCAGATACATGCTGGCCCCTGCTTCGCCTGCTTTCTGCCCACCTGCTTCGGAACCCCACACTCCTCCCAAGCTTCTGCTCAAACCTGTCATCTCCATGAAGTCTGCTCTGCCCCATCTTGGCCCGGGATGCTCACAGCTGGAATCCTTCGGCTGCACACCTGGTCTCCCCTGGCCTTGTCTGTTCCCTGGTGACTACCATAGGGCTGTTAGGCCTCCAAGCTTTTCAAACCAAAAGGCTGTGCCTAGCAGGGGGCTGAGTTCCCAGCAAGCACTCATGGAAAGGAGAGCTAGGACTGATGTGGAGAATTTCTTCTGGGAATGGAGACTCCGGTTGCTGAGGAGCACTGGGTTCCCCATGGCCTCCTTGCCCCGGGGTCTACCACAGACAAAATGAGCTGGTGGAGGGTAGGAGGGCTCTGAGCAGGGCAACACAGCCTACACCAGCAGCACAGCCTGGACTCGCAACCTGAGGTCCAGGACACTTTCCTTTAGGCTGACCTGGGATACAGCTGATACCTGGCTGAGCCCAGAAAGTTCTACCTCAGCTCTGGATAACCAGACTGAAACTGCCTACCTCCTTGGAAGCAGTGTATGTATGCCATGCCAGGCAGGCCAAGATGAAAAGACTGTCCATGTCCCCGGCTATTAGACCATTTTGAAAGCACGCTTCTGCCAACAAGGTGGGGCTGGCCAAACCGGCTCTGCCACAGGACACACCCTTCTCTGCCTGGCAAGTCATACACCCAGTGGAGTGTCCGACGGGGCCATGTTCAGCAAGGCAATCTCCCCACGCCCTTCTCATGAAAGCCAGCACACATACAACTTCACAGAGTCCTCATGCCTCTTGGGCTTGGAGAGAGCTTTCTAGAGAAGGGACCTTGACAGAAGCCCCTCCAGGACAGGCTCCATGGTTGTTTATCTTGCAACTACCACTGCCTGCCTGTGCTCACTGAGGACCCTCACACAGTAATGACAACAGCTCTCTTGCAACTTTCTAAGGTTGCGTTCACTCCTGAGTAGCAAGGGACATCCGATTGGCCGATTACTCTGCTGAGCTTTCCTAGGTGCTGGCCACCTCGGGTCCTCTAGCAACAAGGCACCCAAGAGGGGTACATAGGACCCAAGGCATGGAGAGTTCTCCTAAAGGCACCGGATGCTGCTTTCTTAGCAGTCTGCATCAGTGAGGAAGCCACTGAGGCCTGAGTCACCAAAGACCAGACTTCATCAGGAAGAGTGCCAGTCCCTGATTTCTCTGGGTATACCTTCCTCTTGAGAAGCAGAGGTCCCACCCTGGGCTGGATTTCTGATTTCCTGGCACATGGTTGTGAGAACAACCCCACTGGTCAGAATCCCTGATGTCCGTCCAGGCAGAGAGTGGTGCCACTTGGCCTTGAAGGAGGCTGGGGTGGGAGGGCCTCTTTGTGAAGTCCTCAAAGGCAGGGAGGAGACACACCCACAATTCCATCACCAACACCCTGAAACCCACAGTGTCTTCCCAGGGACACCCCAGAAGCATGAGAGATGCCTGTGAACTAAAGGGTAGTGTCTGGTTGACAACTAGTGCTTATTTATTGAGAAGGGGGACACCAGACAAGTCCAACACAGTCCAGTCCCAGGACTCAGGTAGGTTTTGTTAACTGATTTTGTTTGTTCATTTGAAATAGAGTCTTAACACATAGCCAAGTCATCATTATCCTGCCTCAGCCTCCTGAGTGTTAGAATTACAGGGATGAGCCACTGCATGTGGGCTGTCACCTAAAAAACTTGAAAAAGTCACGTTTTAGCGCGCACCTTGGAAGCATATGTAGATGTTACAAGAAAGGCGGTCAAGAATTGTCAGCAAAGAGTAGAAGCTGCGGGCACTTACCCATCGGTCAGTATTAAGAAACATTTGCAATAACTGAAGACAGATCTCCCAGGGCATCAAGATGACTGAAGCCCAGGTGTGAGGACGCGACAGAACTCCAGTCAGTAGCCCGGGAGGCTTTCGGGAGGTGACTTTCTCTCCGGGGACACCCAATGTCTCTGTTAGTTGGCCTCTTTGGCTGTAACAGGCTCCAAGTCTCCCATAGGAAGCCCCCAGGGGCTCCTCATATACAGTGGGAGGCATCCAAGTGAACTGCACTTGATAACAACGTGGCCACCATGCCACGCCAGCACCAGCTGTCTCCGCACCCTGCTCCCTGCTTTATCGCTCGCCCAGCACCTCTCTGGCCCCCTCCAGCGCACTACTCCAGAAGCAGAGTTGTTCGAGCTCCTACCGTTGCCAGAACGAACTTGGCCACAAGGGCACGAGGTTTCATCTGCATGCTTCTTTTTAAAGGTGACAAGAAAATGATTGTTCACTGTGTATAGGAGTGCGTGTCTACCTGTGGATAGGTGCCTGTTAGTACAGGTGCCCACTGAGGACAGAGGTGATCGATCCCCTGGAACTAGAGTTACAGAGGGTTAGGAGCCGTGTGACATGAGGGCTGGAAACTGAGCGTCAGTCCTCTGGAAGAGTAGCAAGTGCTCTTAACTGCAAAGTCCCCCATGTTTCCTTCTGGAAGGGAAGTCTGAGCTGGTGTTTGACACATGGCCCTCTCATATGCAAGTGGTACTAGAGCCTGGGCCCTTGGCTGTCTCTCTCCCATGAACTCAGATAAGTTGGAGTCTAAGTTATTCTACATTGCAGTGTCATGGATTCTGGATTTTGAACTCGGAGGCCAACTCAGCTGTCCCAGGGATGGGTCAATCCAGGGAGGGAGGAGTAAGGGGACACTGAGGTGTGGACTGCTTCCCAGCAGGATAGTTTAAGTCAAGATCTCTCACAGCCAATGTCCCCACCCTGTCCTGGAACGTCAGCTGGGAGGCTGAATAGCCCCAGAACCCCTATGAGCCCTGAGCCTGTGTGTACTTCTCAGTGTTAGAAGAGAGCCAAAGACTTTTGGAAGATGCATCCCACAGGGCACCTCCTTCCTGGCCCTAAAGAGCTCCTGGAAGACCCGAATCCATTCCTGCTGATTAGAGGATCATGAACCTCATGTGAATGCATGTGGCCACCCCTTTATCCCCTCCCCGATGTCTGGGTAGAAGATCACCTCTTTGGAAGACAAACATATGTATGTATGTGCACATATGTACATGCAAGCATCTATGTGTGTGTGCACACATATTTATTTGTATCCACATGTACCCAAGCACACACCCATCCTGTACACATCCTGCCTGCTCACTTGAGGAACACACATTTTTCCAGAGGGTAGTCTTATGTAAGGGAAATCTTTGAGAAGTTCCTTGATCTTGTCTGAGGCCATTTGGCTAAGATATGGTAGACAGTGAATCAGATCTTTGGCCTCCTCTCAAAGTTTGTCCTCCAGCCACCAGCCATCAACTAATAGAGTCTGGTAACGACGGAACAAGGCGTAAGCGGCTAAGAGTACTGGATACGGTGGCGCATGCCTATAACCCTAGCACTCCAGATGCTGAACCAAGAGAACCATGAACTCCAGGCCATTCTAGGCTTCCTAGTGAGAGCCTATTTCAACAAAACAAAACGAAACAACAGCTAAAGGCAAAGAACTTCTATCCTAGGTGGCCCTCTGCCGAAACGTCAAAGATATCTCTAGGCATGGGCGAGCCTGGTTCTGAGAGAGTCCAGGCCTAGGAGGTACCCGCCTCTTCTCTTTTTATGGGTCCCGAGAGATCTTGAATATATTTAAGAAGAGGATAGAGCTTGTGGAGCAGCAAACTCAGGGGTAGAATGCTTGCCTAGCATGTGCATGGCCTTGGGTTCTACCTTCAGCGCTTGTGGGGTGGGGGAGAAAAGGGAAAGAAACAAGGGACTTAGCTGATCACTGGTGTCACACAAGTCTACTGCCCAAAGCCAGGGCTGAAAAGACCCTCTGGGCCAAAGGACACCAGGACAACGGAGAACTTGTGATTGCTAGAGCTGATGTGTTCTGTGTAGGGACATGAGTGGAATGATGGAGAGGAGGAGCTGGTTCCCTCAAGCCATATCTTGCTCCCAACGCACTTCTGGGTCACATAAGTTGGGTGGGGAACACAGGAGCTTGTGCTAAGGTTTGGGTGGCTTGGGCCACCCTGCTCCAAGACTCGAGGATGGTTAAGAGGAAAGTATGGGTCACTGGCTTCTCCCTGAGCACTCCCACTCTATCTTCAGCACTGTGGGACCTCCAGAAAGGTGATTAGAATTTGAGGTGAAGGTGGAAGAAGTTGGGGGTTGTCCCTGAACCCCAAAGGGGGGTTCCATTCCACAGAGCCTGGCCCTTGGCAGACACTAAAGTCAGAGACTTCCTCTTTACATACTCCACTCGCAAAAAGTGTTCGGCTGGGCATGGGGCTGCTGGCCTTATTGAGGGGCAGGAGCTCCACAAGGTGCTTTTCTCCTTGGCCCACAGAGCTCTCTGCATGACCTGGGTGGGAGTCAGCGTGGGACAACCATCCCACATGACTGTCTTATGACTCAGAATCCTCGCATATTTTCACCATGCACCACTGGTGGCTGTGAGAGGACTTTAGGTCACAGGCAGTGGCCATCACTGAAGCACACAGAAACGCTTGCATTTCCAGTCTGATGGCCCTGAGCCTAGGGATGGCTCCCTGTGCGTCTTCATTACTCACCAACACTTCTTTCAGTGCAAAACAGCTCAACCTTTCCAGGGGAACAAACGGACCTCCCAAGCATTAAACGGTGTTCTGTTTCACATTGTTGATTTGGGCTATCAAGGTCATGGGGGACCTTCCTTCAGTAACAAAGAACACTGTCTGTGTCAGCTGATCTGGGGTTTCTTTGCAAAGGAATTGCACTGAAATTGAAAAGTTATTCCTTGAACAGTAAGTAATAGTTGGTATGATGATTTTGTAAAACTGTGATACTCGAGTGCTCACGACCTAGGTTTTGGGAATGTTACGGTGGCAAAAAAAGAAACTTAAGGCACCCAGGGGCCGAGAACTTTGAGCACGAGATCAGGAGACCTGGATTCAGTCCTCTTTCCCCCTGCCTAGGTGTGCAGGCTTGGGCAATCAGCTTCCTTTCCTCAGCCTCAGTTTCTCCAATCACAGACCAGAAGGCTTTTGATTTTCGGCAGACAATTCAGCCCTCGCTGAAGTCATAGCCTTCTGGCCAACCTGGCTCAGCCCAGTCTTCCTCCCCTTCAAGGCCACTCCCCAGGACATAGGGTGGGGGTTTAGGGGCGGGCCCCCAAGCTGCTTCTTTCCCCACCTGTGTCTCTTCTTATTCCCTCCCCGCCCTGCCCCTCCACAACCAGATTTGATTTTGTTTTTCAGCTGAGTTTGCGCTCTTGGGGCAGGTAGGCAGGCAGGCCTCGCAGAGACTTGCCAGGGCCCTGGGGGAGAAAGCTGAGCCTCACCCTAGCAAAGGGTGGGGATAGCTCTTCCACCCACCTGGGAAAGGCTACTGCATTTGTCTCTCTGGGCTCGGTGACAAAGGGAAAATTCTCACCAATAGAGGCACCAGAAAATGCCTCTACGTCTATGGTCCTTTTTCTGGTCCCCACTTCCTGGCTTAGGGCTAGCTGGCAGGGGAGAGATACCACCCATCTTTTCCTGCCCCTCCTGGCTCCTATCTCTCCTCACTCTTCACACCCCTTCATGGCCACTGGGCTCTAGACTCAATTCTGCCAACTCCACCTGTGAGGTCATGAGCAAGCAAGCCCCTGCACCTTTCTGCAACTTAATTCCCCTGCAAATCAAATCAGAATGAAAGTGCTTGAGTATCCGCCCATCTCACAGACACCCAAGGAATCGAGTCAGGGAATGAAAGCATGAACGAATGTTCTGTGTGAATTAAAAAAAAAAAAAAAAAAAAAAAAAACAGCCCTAATCCCAGGGATTATCACATGATCTGAGTTGATGGAGAATGTGGAGGGGTGAGCTAGCCCTACATGTTCCTGCTTGTTTTAATCCAGAACCTAAGGACCACATCCCCAAACCCTATGACTCCAGCTAGGAAGGCTTGGCAATCACCTGCCCTGCCCAGTCCCCCCACCCCTCCCAGCTTTCCTTTACAGACCAGGAAACTGAGGCCTAGGGAGGTTGAAGTCAGCATGTGCTGTAGAATTTAGCTTTTAATTATGTCCCTTCTCAGGCTGTTGTTTCGTCTGTTCTTTGTCTTTAACCACAGTGTAAGGACTTTAAGACTCACTGGTTAAGTAGATGGCTTTTTGTCAGCTCCCCTCCCCCCTCCAAAGGGCCCCAAACACAGCTAGCTCCTTTAGTCACTGCTGGAGAAAACTAGAGATATTTCCAATTCCTCTGGAGTCTTTATGTCTTCCCTCTGAAGTTTCGGAGACTGTACTTAGAAGATGTGAGGGTGGGGAAGAGGGCAAAGGCTACCTCTTCTGAAAGCTTCCTCCTTATCCCATCCTCAGGGACTAGAGCTTTCTTAAGCGCCTCCTAATCCCTAGTCAGGAAGGAAGGACTCGAGCCTGGTGAATCAGTCTAAGCTTTGGTTCTTCCCGTTTGGCCACTAGCTTTGGAGCTCTGCATGAACTGTATGGCAGCCACAGCTGATCCTTCAAGCTGAAACTGGCTTTGCTGTTGTCCCAGGAGACAGTAACATTCTCTTCTGGGGACTTTCTAAGAAGGGCCTGCTGCTGGCCATGCCCTGGGCTAGCTCTACGCCTGGCCTTCCCTCTCCATCCCTAACAAAGCACCGCTCACCTCTCCAGCAGCCCCTCATGGGGACCAGAGGATCCAGGAGAAGGTAGGTTGACATGCTCAATTCACTTTGAGGGGCAGTGTGAGTTCTGGTCCTCGGGGGATTGGCTGCAGAAAGCCGGGGGTGGGGCGAGGGGGCGGGTTGTAAGACCTCTGGGGCTGGCAACACACAAGCTGCTACCTGGTGTGGTGATGTCTATTCTTTTGGGATAGCCAGAGCAGTAATCTCATTCCCCAGTCCTACCTAGCCCCAGAGCCTTGCTGTGTTCTCCACCCTCTCTCCTCTCTTTTCACACAATTCAACATTTCACATCTCCTAGAGGCCTCTCGGGTCCCCCATCTGAAGCTCGTTCTCAGGGATGCCATTCACATTTATATATCATAACCATGTCTTCCTACCTCTGTAGGACCACGGGGCCTGCATAGTGAGCATCCTCCACTTCTCCTCCCCAAAGAAGGATTCAGGCTATGGATGTTAGACTTGAGAGGTCCTCAGCTGGGAAGTAATAGCCTCAAGCTACTCAGGAAAGCTAAGTCAGCTATGAAGGGAGAAGCATAAAAAGGAAGCTGCCCAACCTGGAAATGTCTCAGGTATAAGCAGAGCCACTCCGATGGACTATGGCTTGTCAAGGGGTGCCCGTGCAGGGACTCTTTCGATGTGGACATTTGTCACAGGTGAAGTCCCACAGTTGAAGTGCCAGAAGCATCCCTGTAAGCAGCAATTAGTTGGCAGAGACATGCCGCATTTACAGGGAAGGGTCACCTCCCAAGTCGCCCGTCGACTCTCTCATTTACCTCCTTTTTCTCTCTGAGGCACATTCTGTCCTTTGGCAAGCAGGATCATTGCCTCTTCTTGTTGGGTGATAGCCTGGGGCCTTTGTGGGACCCTCCTATCTCGCAAGGCTGGGTGGGAGTGAGTCACGAGCTGGCAGCAGGGACACTGAGTTGGCAGATACATCAATCGCTCCCTCATAGAGCAGGATCCATGCTTCCTTAGGAGCAAGAGCCAGAGTCTACTCTATCTTCCCTCACCTGGACTTTGCAGAAAAGGCAGAGGCCAGCCAGCAGTCACTGCCAAATATCCCAGCTTGCACACCTGGAAAGTGGCACTCAGGGCTGGGGAGAGGGGGCGGGGAGGGGTGGTGAGTCTGAACTTTAAGGTAGAGTAGTTACTCATGTAGCTGTTGCAAGAGCTCACTAGCTTCCGTTTTCCTGGTGGGAAGAGATGGTCACATGAGAACAGGAAGTACAGAGCCTTCAGTCAGCTGGAGGGTTGAAGCAGGGCCCCTGGGCTAGAGGATCTGCACCAACTCCAACCAGGGGCCACCCAAGTTTGGCTTCAGCCCCGTAGCTCAGAGTCACTAGTGAGCTCTCAAGCCCCATGGAGCCCCATGTTAGCCTTTGGCAAAGAGCTAATCAAAGATTCTTATTCTGTGTTGAAAAACAAATGCCCCTTCAGGTCCCTCACCTTGTAGCAGTCTCTTTGAGACTAGAATCCAAGCATCACACTGCTATACAGGTATGCTGTATACATAGTCCTCCTACTACACTGAGAAAGAGATTTTCACCATTCCAGAGACTGAGGCTCGGGTAGATTAAGGACATGCCTGGAGTCACACAAATAATGAAGGGGGAGAGCCAGGATGTGGGCTGAAGGTCCTGAGTCAAGCCTGGGGCTTGTTCCCCTAAATCAGGCTATCTCGGGTCACAGCCTCTGTTAACTATGGATTAGCAAGGGCAGTCTCTTTTTACTGCTCCCAGGACAAAGGACCTTGCCACGTGTCTCTGGCAACCTCTCTGCAGTGTGAGGTCCACAACCCAGCCCTTTGCATAATCAACAGTGTAACTCTGACAGAAGATGAACCCTCAACCCAGACAGCATGGTGCTGGGGTTTTCTATTTCCCACCGCAGCCGGACACAACTGCCATCCTCCCATCTGTGCCAGGGGCTCCCACAGGTTGCTTTGGGTCCAGGATGAACAAACTTGGTTCTCTTCAGCACAAAGGGTCTCTAGTGCATAATCCACAAGATTCTGTCATGAAGGGAACATCAAACACTGATGTATCAATTAGGTAAGCAGCCAGAAGAAAGATCCAGGGCAAAGACAGGATTCTCTCTCCTTATGTTCCTAGAGATTCTCACCTCAGGACTGCCAGGCTGGATGTGTGTGGTTCAATATGGCAGACACCATGGTTCACCTTGCTTTCAGAACTCCTGGCTGGTATTATCCACATGACTTCTCTCCTCTATAGGTCAGATCCCAGGAAGGATGGTCAAGTTCAATCCACATCCAAAGAACACTCTCAAAATAACTCAATGCTCATGATGTGTTTCTTGCTTTAAAAATAGGAAAACCCTAGCTGCATCTGGGATAGACCCATATGATAGTGACTGTTTACAGCTTTGGAATACAATAGCCATGCTTTCCAAATGGCCTTGGTTCTCTGTTCCCTTCACCCTGGTCTACTTGACCCAGACAAGGGTATTCAAGTGACCCATTATATTAGTTGTCTAACAAATAGGGACTAAAAGGCCTCCATTTCCCAACTAGAAACAGCTGCAGTCTGACGTCATTCTCCTTGGGTCCATAGCCCAGTAGAGCAGCTCTTATGGACACTTGTTTTAATGTCAGGAATGACTTAGCGTACCAAACTGGGAACACAGGACACTCATAGCTGTGTTTGAATCGCTGATATAATTTTTTTCATTATAATTATGTACCAAACCATTTATTTGTTGTATTTTACCCTACAAGCTTACTGTGACCACTCCCTATTAATAATTATTGCTAAATGAACAGAGTTTGAGTCTAGGAAGAGAAAATATGACCATTTCCTCCCTTCTCCTGTTAGCATTAGACTCTCTCAAGGAGAAACAGCTTTGGCTGGAGGGCAAGGGAAGAGAGGAATGAAAAGATTTGGATTTGTGGGTCTCTTGTGAGTCCCTCAAATGCAGCTGCCATGTCGACACACAGAGGTTTATGGAGACCGATACAATGATCACCACACAAAGTATAAGCACCTAGAATAAGGAAAGTGGGGCTCCCAGCTTAGCAGGTAGTAGGTCAGGGATCTAGGCTGCTGTACTAGTAAACATCTGTGTGGCCTCCACTGAGTCATTTATTGTTTCTGGGCCTGAGTTTCCTCATCCGTAAAATGCAAAGCCCACTGCTCTGACTCTGAGAACTGGGACAGCATCAGCCCACCTGAGGTGTCAGGTGTGGGGACACTATGCCTCGTTGCACAGATTCCTCCCTCTTCCGGAGGCTTGGGGGACTCTTGGGCAAATTCTTGTCTCTAAAGAAGGAGGCTACAGCAACTCACAGTCAGGAGGGGAACGCTGAGGCAAATGGTTTTCTTTGGACCAGTCTTTTCTTTAAGCCCCTTGTAGGATGCTTCTTGTAGGTCAGAATCACTTCATTTTAAGCTTCATTATAGGACTCTTTCTATTCAGTTTTCTAAAATTTGTAATGTGTTTGGTCATAGATGAAATACAAAAGATTTTTTAAATTAGAAGGCTGTTGATGATTCAGAATATGAAGTAACACTACTGATTTTAAAATATCGTTAGACTTTTCTTTTAGAATTGCCTATAGAATCCCTCTACATTTAAAGAAAATGTTTACTCACTAGTGATAAAGCTTTGGAATTTGAGAATGGTGTGATATTTGGAACCGGAACCAAACCCGAGGAATGAAGTGCTCCAAGTGGGCTGTACTGCTTCTAACCTGACGGAGATCATCTTAATAAAGAAGTCACTGGTACCTACGTGGCTTCTAAAACACACTGGAAATAGCTCCTTCTAAAAATGTTTCCAGGTTCTAGAAACATTTGAGCAGGGCGTTGGTGTAATTCTCCAGGACAGAAATGATTATCTATTCTGTTTCTGTTGGTCTTTGCTTCTCCCAACTGGACTGGCAGTTCACTGAGGACAAAGGGAATCTTTGCAGTTTCATCCACAGTGTGCATCACGTGATGCCGAGCCCAGCATTTGCTCAACACCAGCCGGCTGACTGATTGAATGAACAGAATGTGTCTGTAGGAAATGGTCCTTCACCAGCTCTCAGAAACTCCTGACAGCGCCTGTGCCGATGAACCACACCCTCATCCCTGTATTCCCTGCCTTGCGCTGCCATATTGGTTTCACCAGAGGGTGGGAAGTACAACATTCCATGCTTGTTGTACCAACCCTGGGAAAATCCCACAGGTATGGGGTTATCTCACACCACAGATCATTGTTACGGTTTCTCCCACTCTCTCTCTCTCCAAATCTGGACCCCACTTGGTCTTTTTCAGTGCTCAGCTGATTATATGTCTGGCTTTAATATCAATTATTCTACTTCCTCTCTCCTCAGCCCCCTCCCTCCCTCCCTCCCTCCCTCCCTCCCTCCCTCCCTCCGCCAAATCCTCGTGTGTGCTCAGCTCTTCCATGTTCCCATAGCCTCTCCTGAACTGAGAGGAGACGGGACAAGCCTCAGCAGCTGCCCTGTCATGAGTCATGTCTGCAGGGTTGCCAGCAAAGGAGTGAAGAGGGATGGGCCTTAGGGCGCAGGGAAGGAAAAGGATTTTCAGTGGTTGTCAGAAAATGGGCACAGGGAGGTGTGGGGGCTGTTTGGGAGCATTAAAAGGCAAATGAGACAACTAAGGATTAATTATCTAGAAGAAAATGTCAGAAAGGCACAGGCCATAGGAGGTATTTTAGAAACACCTCCTCCCACATTTCCATGGTTACGCTCTCCGTTTGATAACATAGTTAATGTAGCATGATAGCAACATGTGAACGAAGCAGAAAAACTGGTACCATCAGTCTCATTTTACGAAAGAGAAAACTGATGCCCAGAGTGGTTTATTTAGAGTCATAGAAGAGAGTAGAAACAGCTCAGAAACCTCTAAGCTCCAGCCTGGTAACATGGAACATGTATATTGTTAGCATGACCATGAACATGTCAGCATTATTAGCTTAGATCAGTAGGTCCAGTTATTAGCCTTTTGGGTTTTTTAGCTAATCCCTTTACTCTGCATTACTAAGGTGTTTTCTGAATCTATGTGGACATCATCTTTTGTATTAAAGCCAACTCACATCTATGAGTGCTCTGCAAACTTATTTGGTTTGATCAACTAAATTTAGGTTGTACTGATAGTGACAGCAGATATGAATGCCCCCCTCACAAAGAAGGAGTGAGAAATGAATTTGTAGCAGACTGAGTTCTTTCTTTTCTTTAGTCTCCAGAGTGTAACATCTGTGGAAGATACATCCTCCACAGTCAGCCCCAACAAAACGGATGGAGAAAGGAAATCAAGACACAGTGAAAGAACACTGAATTCACAAACCTGCCCCCTACTTCTTTACACAGGACTCCAGGATCTTCAGCAACTTGGAGTAACATCTGTGATCATTTGTTCAAAATAAAATGCTGCTGATCCTGGGACCCCAAGAAGACCCAGCCTTAGCTTTGCGTGGAGGCACATCTTTTATCCCCGAGCCTCATGTAAGAATTTCCAAGAACAATGCAGGTTAATGTTGGAATTAGCAAAAGTAAACAGAACTCATGGAATTTGAGGAGTCTGGGAAACGCTGAGTGCCATGTAGCCCAATATTCCCAGTTCTAGAATAGGACACAACGTAACTGATTCATATGATTTATCCAGGGCCCCTGCCACGGTGCTTCATAGAAAGCTCAGCTCCATAGGTCTCTGTTCAGGAAATGGGCAGGTGGGTGGAGGGCGTTGAGAAAGACGGAGCCAGAACCCGGATTGAAGGATCTAGAATTATCTCTACCCACATTAATTTTTTTAGAAAACCTTACAAACAAATTGTATCTGCTTTTTATATGTATTAGTTCATTTAATCTTGACAATAACCCAAGAAGACTTTGTTATAGCCAATTTACTTGGAGGAACTTGAGGCCCGGAAGTTGAAACCCAAAGACACATGCTCAGTGAGTGGCAGGGCTTGAATTTGAACTGAAACTTCTCTGACTAGTAAACTCAAGCAAAGCTCTTCTCCAAGCCAAGGCAGCCTTTGCAGAAGTTGCTGCAATGGACATGATCTCCTGGTCTCAGAGGTACCTTCTGGGTCCTTCTTTGACCAACAGTACACACGAAGAGAGAGACTACTTCAGGACTTCCCTAAAAACCCATCTACAAAGGACCTCCAGAATTCAGACTTCTCACATCCCCTTGGTCAAAATCAGAAAAACTGGGAAACAGACATGTAAAATGCTTTTCCTGAAACGTTCTCACTTGAGAGACCCAGAAATCCCCAATCAGCATGGAAGGAGATTGCACAGAGTTCCCTGGGAGGCGATGGCCAAGCGAACAGCCCTCGTCAGACCTGAAGTCCTCATTTACTGGCTGAAGTCTGCATTTCTCTTTTTGAGCAACCAGTGAAAGCTTTCTGCATCGGGAATCCCAGACCACGTCCACAGACGTTCTGGATCTTCCTGAACGGAAGCAGTGCCTTACCGGATAGCCCCAGGAGCCATTCCCTGCCTGGAACTTGGAGAAGTAGCTGCTTCTGCTCGTGGTCCCGTAGTTGTTGTAATTGTCGGCCAGCCCATCGTACATGGAACCTGGAGGGAAGAGCAGGGAGGTTAGGGCAGGGACGGCCATCATCTTCACCCATCCCTGCCCCCGCTGTATCATCCACATCCATGGAGGGAAGCAGTCCGAGTTCCTGGGGAAGGGTGCCATCTACCAGCCATGCCCATCCTCACATCCTCCATAGCCAGGGCCCAGCAAAGAGCCACCAGACTGCCACAAGGACAGCTCTTAGACCCCTTGGAAGAAATTGACACCTACAGGTCAGGAGCTGGCCTGGAGAGCCTTGGAGAACGGCAGTTCCGACGCAGGGAACCATGAGTCCATGCTCTACAAAGATGCATGGGGAAGGAAGGCAGGATCTCGACATTCCAGGTCCAGAGGCTCAAGGTCAGAGCCACACAACAGTGCACACTGCTTAGAGTCCGCTTCTGCCTGGACTGTGAGTGCCAGCCTGAGCCCAGCCCCCACGGGTGATCAGGTAACCTGCCCCTTCCTTCTCTGAGGTCCTCCCGCTGGTAAAGGGGGAGCAATAATCAACCTCAAAGGCCCAGTGAGGATTAATTAATGCCTTCACCGTGCTTCGAGACCCACAAATGACAGGCTATGAGGGAGGACACAGTGTCATTAGGGTTATTAGCGGCAAAGTGGCTTTGAATCACAAAAAAGCAGGCTGGATTTGAGGTTCGTGGCAGGGACCCACCTTCCTTCTTCCTTTCACAGAACGGCAGGGAGTGGGGAGGCCTACCATACAGCCCCAACTTTGAGCAAGCTGGTCTGTTGGAGGTTCTAATGTCAGGAAACACAGCTCTCAGTGACATAGTCCCCCCGTGCTGAATCCGTGTTCTCTCCCGGGCTATAGCCATCACATTCCATCCATCTTTCAAAGCGAGGCTCAAGACTTCATCTCCTTCAGGAACCCCTTACTAGCCAGCCCCGCTCAAGGCAGTCTCTCTAGTCTCTGTCGTACCCTGATCTTGTACCAAGTCATGTGCCACCTGGTGTCCATATTTCCTCAGCTACCTTGAGAACTCTGTGAAAGATAAGCCATGGTTCTCTGGCCTTCATGTCCATAGCAAGTCTTCTTTACTCTCTTTAAACGCATCCTCTAAGGGATGTGCACACCTTTCCTCTAAAGTGATGCTTGGAATCCCTCATCAGAAATCCTGTCTGAGGAGGAGGGGGAGGCTGGAGCTTGATCTCCCTTGAATCCATTAGCCCTTACACTTCTGCCACACCCACCAGCTCTAGGTCATTTCCTAGGAACCAAATTGTCTGAATTGGGAACAAGAACAAGATTGGCACTTCAGAACCAGGCCGGCATCCTGCTTAGGGCCATCTCCTCTGTCCAGTGCCAGACCCATGACAAAGAGCATTTCCCTTGATTCCCATTCCTGATCTTGAAGGGTGAGCGGGACTTCGGGATATTAGCTGTGACAGTCGTAGTTTTCTCCAGAAGCCTAACGGTTAGAATTGGTCCTGGCCTGGCCCACAAGCTCTCCCTGGGCCTCAGCTTCTTTTTCTGTAAAAAGCAGTTTCTCTGCATCCTAAACGATCCATACACTCCCAGAGCTCCGTGGCTATAGTGACATGTGCCTGATGGCATCCCGGGAAGCTTCTCTAAGATAAGGTTCAGCTTTCAAGGAAGATGGGCAGACAACTGAGACTGACCCCACCTCCTCTGCCTCCTGCTTCTGGGTCATTCCAGGGGCTTTTCCATCCATAGAGCCCCAGAATCCCACCCCATAGGGCCCAGGTGCAGGCCTTCCCCTAAAAATGAAGTCCTAGGATTCTGCCTGGTCCACAGAGCCTCTGACTTACTCCCCACCCTCTGCTGGTACAGTAAGTTTGCTCCTGACCCTGTCTGTCCACTGCAGCTGCTCCTCTGGACAGACTGTGTTTTCATAAGGAACAGGGAGAATCCTGTGGACTCGGTCACCAGAGAAGGGGCCACAGCCAGGCACAGACACCATCAGGACTCCAAGGAGCTGTCCTCCAGGTCTCACCCGCCTTGATCCAGCCCATGTCCGTCATCTCTTCCAAAGCTTGGCAGGCCAGTGTCTGCTTGGCTCACATCTCTTGAGCAGGCATTTCTTTGCAAAGGGCAGGTATGGGTCAGCCAGCTACTTCCAGATGGAAACTCTGGGGTGGTGACAGATACTTCAACAAAGCCCCAGGGAGGCCTCCTACTTTAAGAATCATCTCCTGGAGGCTCCCACTCAGGTCTCCACCCCCGTGAGAGGGAATCTACCATCATGCATGACCTGACACCCACAGGTCATATAAAGCATCTCCCCTTTCCATGCCCTTCACCAGCCTGGCTTCTCTCTCTCTCTCTCTCTCTCTCTCTCTCTCTCTCTCTCTCTCTCTCTCTCTCTCTCTCTCTCTCTCTTCTAGACAGGGTTTCTCTGTGTAGTTTTGGTGTCTATCCTGGATCTCCTTCTGTAGACCAGGCTGGCCTCGAACTCACAGAGATCTGCCTGGCTCTGCCTCCCGAGTGCTGGAATTAAAGGCATGTGCCACCGCAGTCCGCTGGCTGCTCTCCTACACATTCTCCAGGTGAAGTAGGAACTGTGCCATGGAGGCAGACGTGGACAGACACATGGACATATGAACAGATGGAAGCAGGGGATGAGATACTCTGTAATTCCCAGAGCTAGTCCCCATGTCTCACGGTGACTCAGGTGAAAACAGCTCTGAGCTGTAATTCTCCCTGGGTCAGTTCCTTCCAGGCAACTTCTGAAGGCATCCTCCAAAACCTATCTGCAATTAGGGAGCTACTTGGCTCCCTGTGAGAGTGAGGCAGCCATTACGCCAGCTAGCACAGCTTTTCTGGCAGAAGGTGGATCCCCGGCTGGAGGGATGGCGAAGGTGGGGAGGAATCTAGAGATGTGACACATTCCGAATCACGTCTAGCAGTAGTCAGGGAGAGAAGGTGAGCTGTTCTCACACAGAAACCTCTTCCTCTCTCCTGACCCCATGGTGTCTGGATGGTTAGCCATGTCCTCTAAAAACTAAGTTCAACAGCAAGCACATGGAGCTTCTCAATAAGTGTAACCCTGAGAGCTCACTCTCCACCTGGTCTCTCCACTTCTACAAAACTTACTCCTAGGAAGCCTAATTGGCCTGAGCTGGACATTTTGGTAACATTTTTCCTTCCTGTCCACTCCTGTGGGGAAAATACTCTGGTCTGTAGGGGGTCAACACCTCCATTTAATGCCAAATAGAGTCTTAGAATTCTATCAGCCAGGGCCTCCTCTACCCCAAAGGTGCTTGGAGGGTAGTGTTAATTGGAATAAGAGTGGGGGATGTATGGAATTACAGAGGCTCAAGTCCACCTCCTTGAGAAGGATTCTTTATCCTGGGAGTGAGGGTAAAGGGAGAGGATCCGAACATCCAGCTTACCCCTCAGAATCCTATTGCCCTTCCTGACGAGTTTCTGCCTTCCCACTGTTCCCTACGGAGGTGCATTTGCCATGAACAAAAATGATGGTGACTTCTCAGTGAAGCTGGCAGCCAGCTCCACCCGGGAATCACCACTGGGACACACATCTGCCTACACACAGAACCCCAACACCTTAGAACATCGATGGATTTCCCTGTTCCACAGTCAGTGTGGGTGGCTTGCCTCAGCCTGTGCCAATGTAGAATTTCACTGTGTGAAACCATGTCAGTCTGCTGTACTGAAGACAGTAGACTGTGTTCGTCTTCTCTTCTGTGCCTTAGATGAGACTGGTTGGCATTCCTGTGTCGTGTGGGCAACCCAAGCTTTCTCAGCTACAAAATCTTTGAAAGGCAAATTTGCCCACATAGGAGGGGCAAATCCTTCTTTTCCACTTCCAAGCTTTCAAACAGGTTACGCACACTGCGCTTGAAGCATTCTTGAGCAACCCCCTTCTCTGCAATCAACACCCTGTTCAAAACCCAGCTATCAGTGATCTCACCCATCTTTTGATACCCCAAACCTTCATCACAATTGCATTAGCCCTGGATCTAATGGCCGCACTTACTCAAGCTATGCTGGCTGGTGTGTTTCTTGGAGTATGGGGTCTGTACAACCGTGTGTGTGTGTGTGTGTGTGTGTGTGTGTGTGTGTGTGTGTGTGTGTCCGTGTCCGTGTCCGTGTCCACACACCTATGCATACCCTTCTTCTAGAAAACCGAGAGCTCCCTAAGCAAGGACTTTGTACTGAACTAGACTCACCTCACCTCCAGCCCTGGGTCTAGCTTCTACATCAAAAAGGACCCCAGGACACATCCCTCCTCGGAGGTAGAGAGCATCTGAAATTCCTCGGCTTCCCTTCTCTCCTAAATCTCTCTACTTTGTTGAGCTGGACTTTTCAGAGGGAAACTTCTCTGGAAGTCTATATCTCTCTCCCATAAGGCTGATGTGTTTTTGTTGTTGTTGGGTTTTTTTTTTTTTTTTTTTTGCTTCTTCTATACCTGAATCAAGCTTACCTATTCCTCAATATAAAAATCTTGAAAAAGAAGCCCATAGTCTTTCAGATTTAAAAAGTCCTTACCCCTCCACCCCTGAACTCTCTTCAACTATGGTGCCCACAGCGAGGGCCACAGCAAGAGGAATTTAAATGAGGCAATAATGTGTCTGTATAAGTGTGACACTATCCCCTCACAAGATATTCAAGAGTCAGGGAGAAATGGACTGTGAGAACAGATGGTCAAGTATCCCAGCAGGACTTGGGCTAGCCTGTTCCCCAAGCATCTGCCTGGCCACAGGAAACACTGCCAACTGCTTCTCCTTCTCTGGAGTGCTGAGGCTCCTAGGAAGAGCAAACAGTTCAATGCAACCTCATCAAGCACTCCGTTGTGGTCCTTGGCCTTTTCCTGGGCGTATGCACACAACACAAAGGACAAAGCACGTCATGCTCCCTTCATGAGGCACCCTCTCCTCAGCCTCGTGAGGTTCAAGCAGGCTCTGCTGAGCAACGGTTAAGGCCAGCTCTGACGGAGCCTGTTCTTTCTGATGGAACCTGTATGGCGACTACAGAACCCACAGCATGGGTGGAGCGTGGAGCTTTCTATGGAAGCAGATCTGGCATGGGCAGGATGGTGGGTTAAAGAAGGCAAGGGAACTCAGCTGTGGTCAGGAGTAAAACCCATCACTAGCAACCGCTCCACCAGGGGAGCAAGAGAGAGCAAGTGGTATGTCAGGTACTGGGACTCCTTGTGCTGGTCTGAACTTCGCTACATAGTAGACTCAGCTGAGGGTTTTAGAGTCACGACTTCCTATGGCACCCTCTATACTGACTAAATCAGAACCTCAGACAGCAGGACCTAAGGATTTGTTTTCAAAAATTCCCAGGTCATCCCAACCTGCAGCCAAGTTTGAGACGAGCTGCTGGGAACTTTACTTTTGTATGCTAGCTGGGGTATTTACTTAGAGACGCACCAAGTGGGAAGCCCAGAGAAGAGAACAGCTGCAGACAGTTTGGGCAAAGTCTTTACCGAGGGAGGGACTTGTAAATCTAGTTCCAAAGGGCACAACACACTTTTGATATGATCTTACCCAATTCCCAACAGCTGCAGAGACCCAGAGAAAGGCAGTGACTTGCCCAAGATGGCTCGGTAGAGACTAGTAATAGCCAAACTGGATTCCTGCCACAGTACAAGCTGCAAGGTGTGGTGTGTGTGCATGCCTAGGCTATGTGCTATGTGTGTATCTGTACGTGTGCATGCACAGGACGTGTGGTGTGTGCCTCTGTGAATAGATGTATATGGTAAATGTGTGTATTCATGCGTGGGAATATATTCATCATATAAAATCTACCCATGTATATATATATAAGCATGCACTAAATGTGTGCATGCAAATGTATGTCCATGTGTGGTGTTTGTATGTGTATGCATACGTATATGTGCATTGTGTATGCATGTCACTGTACATATATGTGTGCATATGTGTGTATATTCATGCATATTGGAGCATGTGTATATATCCATGTGCATAGAGTAACTGTATGTCTACAACATGTATATTCATGTGAAGAATGTAGGTACATGTATATAACACAAACCTACAAAAAATGTCAAATAAGGATATCTGACATCCTTCAACTTTATTATGGTCAAACATCATATACTTTCTAGAAGTTATATCCCATCACAGAAGCACTTTTCAGATTTTAAACCTAGCTTGAATGACACACTAGTATTTACAATTTGGAAGGACAGCCCACCACACAGGTTACCCGGCACTGTGACCACCGCTCTCTCTCATTCTACCCTCCAATGCATTTTTACAAACTCTCTCGGCAGGCAGCTTAGCAGAGGATGGGATCCAGGAAAACAAACAGTGTTTGCTACAAAACACCCTGGGATGCTCCACATTTTTGCATGTGTTGTAACAGGTCAACAGAAATACTGGCTAAAACCCCCAACTTCAAGCCAAGAATGGTAAAGAAACAGAATTAGTTCATTTGAAGTTTAATTAGTATGTTTTGCCTCTGGAACAAGCTTAAACACAAAAGCCCTTTCCCATCGCTCATCTCTGCTTGGCACCCGAGAAAACAACCCCACAGTGCTGTCTACCCACGGTCCGTGGCCAGGAAAGGGCAACTCTCAAGAGTGGAATGAAAAGAACCTTCCTCGGGCAGGGGTTCATGCTGAGACACAGACAAATGCAAACACGTAAGTCACCAAAGGCAGGGCCGCCCTAGGCTGCCCTTTCACAGCATGGAGGAGCTGGCATGAGGCTGCGGAGCCTGAACAGGTGGGAAACTTGGAAGGGGAGCAGACACCTCCACCAGTCTAGTCAAACTCCAGTCTCTGAGCACAGGGGAATAAAGACTGTGTGTTTTAGTGGGAAGTGCCACTTTCGAGAAGGGAGAACTTCTGGCCCAGGTTGGGAATTTAGAGTCACAGGTAGTTAAGTAGGCAATATCATGCAGTTCAAATGCTGGTCGTGCTGGATTCCTTGGAAGAAGCAGTAGAAAGAAGGGAGCCCCCTTTTTGGAACTTTGTGTGGGACCTGTATGTCATGGTGGCGGGTGTTGTGTTTGAATCAAATGAGATCATGGGTAAGCTATTGGAAAAGATTTCAACTGAGATGTACAAGTCTGAAAGGTGTAACTCATTGTCAGCCCCTCACTCACCCTCATAGGACAGATCAACAACAACCAGAGGGCCTTCCCCACCCTTAGGGACATCAACAGTCCCTAGCAAAGATCTCTTGCTGAGCAGATTTGACAACTCCACCCCCCCCCCACCATGTGCCTCTTATTTCCCACACAGTCAGGAAGAAAAAATACCTAACACAGAGACACCCTGAGAACACAGGAGAGCAACGTCATGGCCAGTTCCAGCTGGTAGACAGCCACCTTCCTCTGCATGGTCTTCAACCCTCTTGGGGACTTCATGACCAAGCTGAAGAATCTGGTCTACCGCGAATAAGGAGGGAATAGGTAGAAATGTGCCTTTAAATGGTGCCAGATCCCTTCTCCAGCCCTCCAACAGCTCAAAGCCCCATCCTAAAAAGAGCGAGGTGACAAGGATAGACCTGGTGGACAAGGGTCTGAGGAAAAAGGAAAAGCCTTTTCTAACCGCCAGGGCCATGGGTAAATGTTCTGGTTGTTCACCAGGGGCACTAGGAGCAGTGGCTACTCTGCCAAGCAACCCTTTGGGTGGGGCCCGCCTTCTTTAGAGCTGGGTTCTAACCAGAGAGGCCCTGGGTTTGAGGCCAGGAGCTCAAGACCCATGGAAACCAATGGCTTTGTGCCAGGAGAAGACCGTGTGAGAAGTCAAGTGTCCAGGGGCAGATGACTTCCATAGCTGCCAGCTGCTCTCTGCCAGGATGCAAAGCAGGCTCCTGGCATGGAAATCACCAGGAGAAAGAGAGAGCAGCGTGGCCGTGAAGCGAATACAGAATGCTTGGGCGTTTTCGGATGAGGAGCACGGAGAAATCTGACGAAAACAAAGCCAGATAAACCAGACGCACCAGATCTGAGTGCCCCGACCGCCTATTCCAGCTGGGAAAACTGGCCCCCTTTGGGAACCTCCCCAGAGGCTGAGGTTAGGGAGACACACCTACAGGGCCAGTCTCAGGAGAGTTTCTGGACAAGTACGCAGCAGGAGGCATCAGGGTCAGCCCTAAGTCCTCACCTGGCTGAATCCCCTTCGGGGACCTTTGGTTAGAGACACCCTCACATGGTTACCCACAAAGACCAAGCTAGATAGAAGCAGCGTTCTGAGATGACGGATGTCAGGAAGCATCCTGATAGGTAGGGAGAAGGGACGGGGGGGGGGGGGGGGCATGGACCCAGTTTGAGAGTTTCCTGGCCCTGTGAGCCAGGAGCTGAGGCTGGTAGGATAAGGGTGGAAAGGGACAAGGTCAAGTGCGCACCAGAGAAGAGTGGGTGGCCTTAAGCTGTGCCCTGGGCTGTGGCGAGGCCCTTTGTCCTTCCAAACCTGCTTTCAAATGAAGCTAGTAAGCAGTGACAAAGACACTACATAAAAGGCGAGGAGAGGAGCCAGGAGCCCAGACGGGAGCAAAGGGCACGGCCAACAGCAAAGCCTTTCGGTGTGGGAAGTGGCAGAGTCAGCCGACAGCCATTTTCTCTCCCTTAGTGCTGCCCAGGGGTCACTGGGGAACAGAGGGGAAGGAGAACACAGGGGAAGGAGAACACAGGGGAAGGAGAACACATGCCCCGGGCACAGAGCATGGGCCTTGGGCACTCTGGAGAACTGGCAGGCCTATTTCCTTAGTCTTCCCCTCGCCCCCCTGCCACTGTCTCCTCGGTCTCTAATAAGCATGCCCTGCTTGACCTGGACTGGCTCACAGTGTGCCCTCTCGTTAGCATTTTGCTCAGTTTGGCTAAATAATAAAAATAAAGCAACACGTTCGAGTTTTTCTGATGATGTTTGATAACCAAAGGTTGGCGTATTTCTCACTGGGAATCCTTCGCATGGAAATTTTACTCTAAAATTTCCACTTTAACAGCTTGTCAGGTGTACTCACTATCTTCAGCTTTAGGGATTTCCCCCCACCCCCAATCTAGGGCCTTGTCACTCACAGGCCCTGGGATGAGGACAGGACTGGAAGCCCAAACTGGTGAAGTGGTCTCTCTCTCTCTCTCTCTCTCTCTCTCTCTCTCTCTCTCTCTCTCT
>CABHPR010144956.1:2052-22354 GCA_902168415.1 Peromyscus melanophrys
AAGAAAGAAAGAAAGAAAGAAAGAAAGAAAGAAAGAAAGAAAGAAAGAAAGAAAGAGAAAGAAAGAAAAAATAGTCCTAGATAGTCAAACACAACTAGTTTCTTCCGTGGAGACTTCAAGTTTTAGATGGAATGCAAATATCTGCTATTCATCATAAACCCATCTCTGGTATCTGTGGCACAGCTGCCATCTGAATAGAAATTGGGGGTTCTGGTTCTTCACCTAGAATGATTGCTGCAGCTGATTCTGGGAGGTAGGAAATTGCTGCTTCTCTGGAGGGAACTTAGGCTGAGCACTTGGGTTACTCCTTCCCTGGGAGTTTCCCACTATTGTTCAGGGTATGCCCTAGCAGGCCTGCTGATGTTCTGCAACTCTATTTCCTTATATTCAGCACTTTGGGTCAGGGCTAGACACCTTAGTCAACTGATTCACAGCAAGTCACACATGTAGGCATCATTTTACAAGTATGACAGAAATTGTGAGATGGTCAGAGTGTGGAAGGGGAATTGGAAACAGAGACAGGAGACAGGCGCTGTGGCCAGAGTCAAAGTGGAGAAGCAAGAAGAGCAAATCTTGTCGGGTCATATCCACACCTGGGTCTAACAGGAGAGCCCCAAGGCACCTCCCACTGAGCAGAATGTCTTATAAGTCTCAAAGAAGGATAAAACATAAAAGTCCATGATTGAATCCATTGATCATAACTGCATAACCTATTCATATATATGTGTGTGTATACATATATATATCATATAACATGCATACATACAAATATACATATTTATATGTACACACACACACACACACACACACACACACACACACAAAATGTGTTAATGTGATGGCTATTCTTGGTTGTCAACTTTATTACATCTGAAATTACCTAAAACACAAGTGGCTGAGTACACCTGTGTGGGATTTTTCTTAATTAAATCATTTGAAGTGGGAAGACCCAGCTTTAGCCTGGATCTTTTTTGGTGGGAATACCCACCTTTAATCTGGGCCACACCTTTTGGTGGCAGCTTTTATAAAAGATAAGAAAGAAGGGAGCACATGCTCTTTGCCTGCTCTCCCTCACTCTCACTGACGGGTTCATCCCTTTACTGGAGTTAGAGCCTACTTCTCAGGATTCTGGCGTGTACTGAATATACTGAAGTATATTCTATCAGTTATGTTCCTCTAGAGAACCCTGACTAATACAGGTAAATTAAAAATATTTATAGTTCTTAAAATAAAATACTCTATATCTATTAATAAATCAATTTTTTGCTCTTGCGAATATGGCCCAGTATTTAAATCAAGATACTTGAGGTACGAGCTGCACAGCAGCAAGTTCATGAGCTTTGGAAACTGAGTCTTGTTTTCCATGCGCAGGAAAGATTACATTGAATGAATCCAGGCTGAGAAAATTTAGCCCAATTAGCACCATTCAGTATTGTTAAGGCATCTAAGCAAGTCATGTAATTTTCATCAGGAGCCTTTCATCCATATTCAAGACTATATAATGACAGTAGGAAATACCCATTTCTACAGTGAATTAATTAGAGAGAAAAATTCAGTTTGAATCCATCAACCGGGAATCTTTTTATAGATTAATTATTGATGAATTGTTCATCAGGTGTGCATAATTCTACATTGACAAGATTTGTCTTGAAAAAATTCAAAAACACTTTATTCACAGGAGCTTTCAATGGCAGATTATATTAGGCAAGTTTTAAGGGTAGTGTGAAGTAGTTTATTTGAAGGATAATTTCTCCCAGGTATACTTTGAAGTATGGATCGGTAGCATGTTTATTGACATTATTAGCCCTTTGTAAATTTGTTCAAGATATCACACAGCACTCACTAAGTATCTAAGCAACAGATTGGGGAGGAACAAAGCCAAATCTCTTGAGAAATTGCTGGGGGAAGGCAATGGAATGAAATAAATTAATCAAAGAATTTATTTTCATTCTTAATCTTATAATAAATATGAGTATACATACAGTACCATTTCTTGTATGCCAGATTATTATAGACAGGTAGATTTCCTTGTCTAATGGCCACTATTTATCATCATTTTAAACATGCTGCAACAAACAGGAAATCCTCCCCCTCTGCCTCTCCTTCCATTCTTCCTTTTAATTTCCTCAACTGTGCTTCGCTCCTAAGTGTAGAGAATACAGAGAGTCTGGGAAGATGTTTTCATCTATGTACCACCAATTCTGCTTCAGATAATAATACACTGAAAAAAACGATGAGAACCCTGAAGGGCTGGATGAACAGCAGATGTGCGATAAACCCACAACTTGCCTGAAATGAGTCCCACCTTTGACCCACAGGATCCAGGTTGGGAAACATGGGAGCTACAGTGATTTGAAACTAACCTGGAACTTCACAAGTTTAGAGGTTACGTGCATTGGTGCAACTTTTTAAAACATGTGACTGGTGTTGATCACGGTTATGGGACTTTAATAATGCCACAAAGTATGGAACTCCAGATACTCGAAATGATGAAATAAAAATACAATTATAAAATTGTCCAGTGAATTCTAATGTACAAGAGTCTTTTTCAGTGTATATCATATTGTTTCCCTACTCCTGAGTATCTGTTGAGGCATAGTAATTTTGTTTGCTATGGCATCATATCTTTTTTTCCTTTCTTACTTGGATGATGCTAGAGTTGCTATAATGAAGCATTACTTCCAAGGAAATTTTAAGACATATATGAACCTTATCCATATGACCTCAGATGCCAGACTGTGGGGCCAAAAGTAGATCAAGAGGGAGAAGCCAGAAAGAGCTTCTTAGTTTTATGGCCCTCATGGTTTCTTGGAAAGAACACAGAGCATCATGCAGGTCACTCAGGGGAAGCAGTGGCAGATCAGAGAACTGAAGGTGACTGTCATCTGTGCTAAGAAACAGGCAAGGTAGGGTGAATGGGCTAAGGATTGTCTAGTTTGAATAATATCAACAGGCTTTAAGGAACAGGGAGTCTCTGGTCCTCTGGTACTCAATTCTGGAGTGATTTTAGCAGGTGGATGATGATGCAGCATTTGAGAGGCCAATAAAAGAGTTATGGGGCTATAGACACTTGCTGAAGAACAGCCTCTAGCTATGGCTTCTACTCTAGTTTGCTTTTCTGTTACTGTGCTAAGCACCATAATCAAAAACAGCTTGGGAAAGAAGGGGTTAATTTGGCTTACAGGTTACAGTCCATAATCTGGGGAAGCAAGGGCAAAAGTTCAAAGGAGGAAATGAAGCAGAGACCATGGAGGAGTGCTGCTTAATGGCTTTCTTTCTTCCTCTGGCTTTCTCTTTGCCCCACCTGCTTAAAGATACCACCATCTGCGGAGCTGGGCCCTCCATATGAAATAGTAATGAAGAAAATGCCCTGTAGACAGATCCAGGCCAATATGATGGAAATGAAAGTTCCTCTTCTTAAGTATGTCAAGTTGACAACTGAAGCCAACTATGGCAACCTCCAAATACAGCAAAAATAACTCATTTAAAAGCTATATCATGATTACATAGTATCAGATCAATACAGATATGCTGTATATGCAGGCTGTGCTTGCAGAGGAATTCTCTTAAAAGTGACTATGAGCAGTCAGTCAGTCTATCAACGGAAGGATGAACGCAGGCTTTACTGTACAAACTGCCTTCTAGCCACATAGAGGTGTGATGGGTCCTTCCTAGATTCTGCTGCAAAGGTAGAGATATACAGGGGAGAGCAGAAAAACTCCACCAGAATTTTCAGAAATACAGTGGTGTATACTATCTATATAAAAACAAGCCTCTTTTTATTTTAAAGCAAGCATCTTCAACGGCACTTTTTATAAGCAATTTCTTATGAAAATATAACCATTGAGCAGTGGAGGACAGAGAATGAGGACAGCCAGGAATTTAACCCACATGAGTAGCACTGTAGCATGGACTAACATAGGACAAGTCAGAGGGAGTAAATGGAGCAATGAACAAAGAGCAGAAGACGCACCTGCAGACCTGAGCCAAAGTACTGCCATAGCTGAGGGGTTGAACTCTCTTTGAGGAGAAGCATTGGATATCAATGGAAGGATTCCACTATACTCAATCTATTGCTCATCTACTCTTTATATTGATGTGTAACAACTGTATGACACTTCGGTGTTGCTTGATTCTTTATGGTATTTTTATCTATTTGTTATTGCAAAGAGTTAATAGAGATGAATGACAATCAGAATTCTAGTGCCCAGAATAAAGAGACCAAATGATATATAACCTTAGCATGGGGGAACTGACCTTGCTAGTGAAGGCATACCACCTGCTTTCTGTGGGTCTATCACTCTGTATGACAGCAGTGACTGAAGAAAATGCCACTGAGAACATACTGAATAGTTTTGGGGTGTTTGTTTGTTTGTTTTTGTTTTTTACATTAATCTGTGTTCTTTTTCTCTTTTAGGAGTTTTAAGACTTTCAAGAGTAGCCTTTGTTCATCGAAGCTAAAGATAACTTATTTTTCATAGTTATTTTTACATACTGATCACATAATCAAGATAAATCGTATCAAACCCAAAGGCCACATGTCTCCAAGATAGAAAAGCCTATGCCTTTTCTAAATTAACTGACTCTAAATTCCTGTGGTAAAGTGTGGGGATCTATCTTATAAAAGTTTGTCCTCAGCCCAGAGGGATGTGTAGTTCTTTCTGATGCCACGCGGACAGACAACCTTCTTAGTACAACCTGATTACTACCCATCCCTGTACCATGCAACAGGAACCAGGATTCCTGCAACTGTTTACGCTGTAGCAGAGAATGTCCCACCCTACTGAGTAAAACACACTCCAACATACTCCTGAGATAGACGAATTCAAAAACTTGCTACAAAGAGTCCCATGAGTCCCATGCCTGGAACTTTATTTTAGATTTGACTCTTTTTTAACCGATTAGTACTGAACATCTTAAATTTCTTCTCATCTTTTACCATATGATGTTCTGGAGTGCCATCCCTCCTCCAACCCGCATTACACATTACACATGTGTTTACTCTACTTCAACATGACAGGTTTCTCAGAGTTGGTTAAAAAAAAAGTGGAAAATGAATGAAATAAGGAGAGCTGGAATCTGTTCTTGTTTCTGTCTTTGAGGACATTTTTTTTCAATTAGCCATGTAAATTTAATTTCTTTATACCCAGTTTTCTCACACACAAAAGAGAAATGTATTTAGGGTATGTCAAGGCCCTGAAATTGAACAAGTAAAGAAATATCTAGTACACCTTTGAAAGCTCAGCATTGTACTTTTGGGTCTTTCTTTCCAGAAAGGATGATTTGCCCAAAAATCCCATAAATCGTTTTTATCTCCCAGCAGTTGAGTGAGCCCTGACTCCATTTTTCAGATGACTCAAACAGTTCTGCCCACCCCCTGCACATTATGATCTAATTTACTCCATAGAAGTCAGTGAACTAAGAATATCAGATCTCCTAAGGCAAACAGAATTCAGAGAAGAGGAGCACAATTATCCTTTATCCTTATAGCTGTCCAGCTGAAACTAGAGATCTTGTGTCTAATGGCCCAGAAATTACCTGAGAATGTCCCTGTGGCTGGAAGAGATCTAATATCCGGGCCTCAGTAACCACTGACCACAACAGCCCTCTTCCACCGCGCCTCCTTTCCCAGAACACTGAAAGAGAATGCATGCAGTGGAAACCACTGCCCTCAAAGATTTGGACCCTCCTGTTTTCACCAAGAGGACAGAAGTAGGCAATGTTTGTGATGATCTATGAACCATTTGACAGCATATTTGACACCATGTTATCATTGCTGTTTTCTATAACAAGGTTGATGACCTTATTAGACCCCCTGGTTTACAATGGAGGAAACTGAAGTCCCAACAAATTGCCAAGGACGATACAAAGTGAGACTTCAACTATCCTGATTTTTGGTCCAGTATTTAAGTGCGCCACAGCTCTGTGGATCCAAAGGCCCATCAAATAGGGAATTGGGGGACTGAGGAATAAAGAAATGGTTTCTCTAGAGTTATAGGACTAATTAGAGGTAGAAGAAAGATGAAAACCAGCTCTTTTGCTTTCAAGTCTACAAATGTCATCCCTAATGAAGGGAGGGCAGTATTGACTAGAGAGAAGCAAATTAATAAATGGAGTGGATGTAGGCACACAGCTGCTACAGGGATGATCAATAGAATGGTTAGGAAAACAAGCACTAATGATTTTGCTGTAATTGGCTGGTAGCCATTCAAGAAGTGAATACAGGAAATAGATTAAATAAAACTGGGCTCATTAAATGGTACAGATATGGACAGAAATATCTGCTAACTTATCATACTTTCTTGGTCTTTTACCATTATATACATGTTTGTGGACATATTTAATAGGCAGAAATATTAGTGCTAGATACAGTATACAATCCACATGATTCCTAATATGTTTAGCATCTGACAGTCTTCAGATACATGATGCAATAATGCAGATTTTATAGAAATGGTTTTCAAAAGGAACTCCTTCACAGTTCCTTCTTTTTATCCAAGATATTCAAATATTGACATGTAACTTCTACCCTTTCTCTTTAATTCTTAAGATTTTCCAAAAGTAAACCATTATGAGAAAAATAATAATTAATTATCCTACTCTATGGCATGGCTTAGGAGAATTAGGCTTTCAAGAGGATCAGAGAAAAACTGACGAAGGAGAATCAATAATCACTGTGTCCTGAGAATGGACAGCAGTTGTGATGCTTGTATACAGCTACCATTCCGGCCTCAGAATAGGTTATGAGAGGAGTGCTGTCACTTTACAGACGGAGGAGGAAAAAATAGGGTTAAGTACCAGTCACAGGCTCATGTAGTCAACACATGACTTGGGGATATAGAATTAAATTTTGTATCTCTCCTCACTGCTCATCCCTTTAAATTTTTAAATTTGGAAGACTTAAAAATGTTTTTGCAATTAACAGTATAGCAAAGATTTATCACTAATAAATGAAGTTCTCCAATTATAGTTGAGCTTAAGAGGCATGCAAGTGATTGAAATTTATTTCAAGCTGCGGGTCTAATCCAAGCAGTACGTGGTCTTCCATTCAAAGTGAACTAACTTTGCAGGTGTCTGACGTTCAGACAGAAGTGCAGATGTTGCCTTTAAAATGATTATTTACTTGCTTATAAATAACACTGTGATTTGCATAAATACGGACAGAATAGGCGACTAAAAATTACACCCACATAAAAAGTTCAGTACAGAAGCTAAGGATGTCCCAGCTGTGCCTGCCCAAAACTAACAGATGTGGCTCACTTTGGAGATTTGTTGAGTAATCATGACAGTGTCTAGTATATACTAGAATGTGAGCAAAGAGCAAATTAAAAAAAAAAATCACTCTTGCTCTTTTCTGCAGATTGAGTAGCATAAATGTCTCCACCTTCCCAGGCTGGAATTGCATGTCTCCATACCCACTTAGCATTTACGTGAGGTCCTAGGAGGATCCCAACTCTGACATTCTTGCTTATGTGGCAAGAATTTCAACTGCTGAGACATCTCTCCAGTCCATGTAGTGCATTAAAAAAAAATTCAATTTTCTTCCTGTTTATCCACACTTACATTTCACTTTAAAAAGGATGTCTTGGCCATTAAGACTGAGTGGGAGAAGAAGACCTACATGCCTGCCCAGGATTATCCACCCTGAGCATGGAAGAGAACACTGGTCTGCCTGGGGCCTTGCAGCACTATTATGGTGAGCAAATATATGGTGGGGTATGGAAGAGAGAGGGGGGATGATCTGAAGAGGTAAAGGCAATGAAGAGTGGGCTGAGGTGGGTGGCCTGGGCTGCTGCCAAGGAACATATTTGGGCTTGGCTCTGCCACAGCCTTGGTATGTGTTGATGTCCATGGCTCCTATTATTACCAAAGGCTAATACAATAGGGCTACACAGAGTTAGTACTGCCCCTCACCCGGTGCAACACTAGGGTGAACTGGCCCTGCCCCTCACCCGGTTCAGCCCTGGAGAGAGTAGATCCTGCCCCTCACCTGGGCATCACGACAGAGCTGGTCCTGTTGGCTAGGGCTCTGGTGAGCCCTCCTGAGGGCATGAGAGTGGGAGAACTTGTTCCACACCCCCCTTGTCTTCAGCATGGTAGCATGGGGGAGAGAAAGATATCCTCCCCCAACACCCCTTACCACCTGTGACAGGTAGGAGAGCTGACCCCTCCCCTCACCAACTGCAGCACTGTGGAGAGCTGGGACCTGTATCTCCCCTAGGCAGAACAATGGAATTGACCCTATTAATGGGGGTGGGGTGGGGAGCAGGTGAGCTGGCCCTGAGAATGTGTGAGAACTTGTCCTGACCCTCATGTGCCATATGGTGACACAGAAGAATGAGAGAAGCTACCTTCCCCATCCCTTGCTGCCAATGGCAGGTGGGAAAGCTAATTCTGAGGGAGAGAGAGAGAGAGAGAGAGAGAGAGAGAGAGAGAGAGAGAGCACTAGCCCTGCCTCTCACCAGCTGTGGGTCTCAAAAGAGTGGCTGCTGCAATTCACCTGGGCAGCACAATAGAGCTGGCCCTGGTAATGTTAAGTGCAGGTGAGCCAGCCCCAAGGGCTTGAGAGCAGAAGAACCAGCCCTGTCCCCTTGCTGCTTACTACATAGGATGAGCTAGCGTGGGTGGTGCTGGAGAGATCACCCTGGTGGTGGTAATGAGGGAGAGCTGGCAGGCTAATCAACCCAGCTATCACCCAAGCCCAGAACCAGAGCTTTGAGTTGGCCCATCACAACATCTACCCCATCTATAATCTGCTGAAGCACTTGAAGGGGCTGGTCCTGCAGACCCAAAGCTGCAGGATCTCCATGACACAGGACAACAGTAGGATGTCCAAGAGGAGTCCCAGTGAGGGCCCAGGTTTGACCAAGCCAGTGGCTCATTGCAATGCACACTTACAAGTAAAGATGTATGGACTAAAGGGTATACTGTGTGACTCACTGTAGCTGAAGTTTTCCTGTGTCCAGTTTGGTCCACAGCCACTCAGACCCAAGTAAACACACAGAGGCTTATATTAATTAAAACTGTTTGGCCATTAGCTCAGGCTAACTACTGACTAGCTCTTACACTTAAACTCAGCCCATTTCTGTTAGTCTGTATGTCGCCACGTTTTTCTATGGCTTTACCTGTGTACCATTACATACTGCTCCCTGGACGGAGGGCTGGCTTCTCCTGACTCAGCCTTCCTCTTCCCAGAATTCTCTTTGTCTGTTTATCCTGCCTATACTTCCTGCCTGGCTACTGACCAATCAACATTTTATTTATCAACCAACCAGAGAAACACATTCACAGCATACAGAACATCCCACAACACCTCACTGTGTCACACTACAGATTCCTCGGTGAGATTTTTATTTTCTTTTCTTTCCTTTTAAATTTTGTATTGTTTTGTTTGAAGAGGACTACACTGGTGGAGGGTGGATGTGGTGAGGTGGGGAGATGAATGGGATTGAGATGCATGCTGTGAAATCTACAAAGAATCAATAAAAAATATTAAATTAGAAAAAAAGGATATTTGAAGGTTGGCATGATGGCTCAGCAAGTAAAGTGCTTGCTACCAAGCCTAACATCTTGAGTTCACTCCAGGACACATGTGGTAGGAGGAGAAGACCAACACCTATATGTTACTCTCTCTCACACACAGACACACATACACACACTTAAATTTTAAAAAATTTAAAGGATACCTGAAACATATTTAAAGGTAGTTTAAGAGACTCAGCATTTGAGAGCTCTTCTGATTCTTCGTTAGCTACACTAACATTTTCTCCTTTATGCCTGACCATTCATTCCCCACCAAGGTATTCTCAAAGTGGAAAAAAAGCCCTTCAAGTTTCCAGCTTGATGGAGAGATGACCTATAACAATGTGGCTAATGTCTTTTACTCCATTCACAAAAAGTTATCTCAAATGCAACATTTTACTTTATTTCAAGCTATTTCCAATTGCCAGAGCTTGAATGTCTGAAATGTCTCCCAAAGGTGCTAAAGTCTTGGTCATCAACTGGTGGGATTTTTTTTTTAAAGCAATCGACTCATGAGAGACATGACATCATCAGTGTATTGATTCAGTGATGGACTCATAATTTGATGATATTATTGGGAGGTGGTGGAAACTAGGAGATGGGGGAAGTAGGCCTCTGGAGGTGAGCCTTGGAAGGTATGCCTTGCCTCTGGATCCTTCCTGTCATTTTAAAGTTTCCTGGGAAGCTACTCTTGCACATTCCTGACACTGAGGCCCATAGCAATGAAGGAAGTTCACCAGAAACTATAACCTCCCAAACTTGGAGCTGAAATAACCTTCTCTAACTTTAACTTGATTTTCACAGCTACTTTGTGACAGCAACAAAAAGTGACAAATACACAAATTTAGATCTAATTTGGAAATTGAGATAATGCCTGAGTCAATTAGATGTGGGGCAATAATGCAGAAAAGTCCCAGACTGACATTAAACAAAATCTGCTCGTAGACCAGGAATCTTCAACCTTTTCTGGAAATGATCACATGGAACCAATGTTAGGCATTTCCAACCACTCTCTCTGTGCTGTAGGCAATACACAGACTAAAGAGTGTGGCCATATTCCAGACAATCCTATTTACCCAACAGAGTGGCTGCATTTGGCCAGCAGGCCATAGTTTGCTGATCTCTAGAACAGAGTCAGTTTTAATAGGATTGTTTCCTCAGAATTGGCAGGGTCTCGGGCATGTTACTGTTCAACACTGAAGCCTTTCTAACAGCATAAAAATGTAAGGTTTGATCAGAGTTAATTAGCTTTAGAAAGGATTCTTTTCATAATTTAGCCAACTGTAAGACCTAAAGCTAGCACAATGCTGTGTTCTTCATTTAGAGAACAAGATCCCACAGGCATCTATTCCCAATTCTAATTTCTTGGTAAAATGTGCTCAATATCTCATAATTTCATAAAACTTTTTCATATGCTTTCTTCAAGCAGATGTTAAGATTACTGGCACCATTGCTAGAAGATAAAATTGGGTTGGGTGGTCAAGGAGATTATCTTCATAATTAGCTTAGAAAGAATCAGGCTCTGTGTTGAATTTCTTCTTTCCCACTGATGAGTATAATTACTATGCCATTGATTCCCCTATCATTGCAGAAAAAGAAAAACAAACAAGCAGCTTTGCTCTCAGTGATCTGTAACAAAATGTACCTTCGTATTCTTGCTGTTCACATGCACAGGTTTTATTGAACTAGATCATGACTGTGACATCTGTCAGGGGTGGACCATAAATACACAAGCCACACTGATGATCCGTGCCTCTGTGGTTTATGAATACACAAAACCTGAATGATGATTTTCGAGAGATGACAAGGAGGGAGCAGCTGAAATATGGAGTCCTGACTCTGAGTATTATTCAATTTCTGATAGTTAACCACAGAGAAAATGTCATCATGATGTTGTAGTTAAATTTAATCACATGCTGTTAAATCACCTGCCATGTGTCAGTCAAAGTGCAAATTTTCTGAAGACAAGGAAAGGTGGATATTCCACCTCCTCCCACAGCATATAGCCTACACTAACACACAAGTGCCCAAGCTCTCTCAACTTTCTGATGCTCTTACAAAAACAACTAAAGGGGTAACAACTTTAACTGGATTCTCTGGTGGAAATTATTTGGCCTCATTAAAAATATTAGAATGTGTAAGTGGACGTTAATAACTCAGACTTTGAAGCAGAAGAAAACATAATGAAAATTCACTGCCATTAAGGTATTTTCGACCGTGCTCCACATTTGCTCATAAATGCTGTTTTGTAAGACCTTTCTTAAATGCTCCCATTCCAGAGGAGTATAGAAAATAAATGATGGTCAAATATTAAGCCAGCTTTTTGGAACTGACCTCCAAGTCACCTCCCTTCTGGTTATTACTCACAGTGCTGGATACTCTTTTTTGCTGAGGGCAGTGGTTAATTGAGAGGCTCATAGCTGGTGAAAGTGGTGAGAATAAGTTACTGTTGAATGCTCAGCCCCAACCAGGACATCACCATCTTCTCAAGGCCCAGGAAACATTACAAAGGGAGAGAAGGAGCCAGAGGATGGGGAGTACCACAAAATGCTGACATTCAGACACAACACAGCCTTTGCAATCACAAACACACAGCAGCTGTGGACACCTGAACAAGATAGGGTCCTTCAGCCTTCCATCACAGATAAAAGTGGTGACCATGGGCTCCCACCCCTTTCTGGGGATCTCTTGATCCTTTAACACATCTAATGACTACTGAGCCTTTAACATGTCTAATGACTTCTGAGGGGAGGAGGTGTCATTTTGTTCAGTGGTGTAGCCCCTGAGGGAAAAAAGTTGGAAAAAAAGAAGAGCTCATAGGGATAAGAAGGGGCATAGCCAAGGGTAATTGGGGATGAATATAACAAGAATATACATATTACATGTATAATATACCTAGTATATATATGACATTATATATAATTTAATAAAATATACCTATGAAACTGTCAAAAATATTTACCCAATTTTAGAATAATAATATCTTAACTATCTTATTTATATGGATACTTTCGGTATTTGTCAATTTCTAGGATGATAATGTTACATCTTTAATTCTCACAAAATTGCACTGGCAGACAACATAAACTGTCTTGTCCATATCTCTGTTGTTGGATGTGGTCACTCCATTTCATGCTGAAGGTCACTGTGGTGATTTGAGTTATAATGGCCATCATAGGCTCATAAATTTTAATACTTGATCCACGGTTGGTGGAACTGCTTGGGAAGTATTAGGAGGTGTGGCTTTGTTGAAGAAAGTGTGTAACTGGGAGCCAGGCTTGGAGGTTTCCAAAGATTAGTTCCTTTGCCACTATGTGTTTCCCACTCTACCTCATGATTTTGTGTCAAGAAGTGAGCTCTCAACTACTGCCTCAGTGTCCTGCCTTCCTGCCTGCTGCCATGCTTCCTGACATGATGACCATGGACTCTAATCTTCTGAAACCGAAACAGTGAGCCCCAAATTAAAGACTTTCTTTTTAAATTTGCCTATGTCATGATGTTTTATCATAGCAATAGAAAAGTAATTAAGACAATTATGTTTAGGTTGATTTTCTTTGTCACAATTCTGGGATCCATGTCGAAAGGCACCCATCCCTGGGGAATATTTTTCTGAGAATCCACACAGAGGCAGGAATGAAAGAGCCTGCTGTGATGATTTGAAAGAAAATAGCCCCCAAAGAGAGTGACGCTATTAGGAGGTGTGGCTTTGTTGGAGTGGGTGTGGCCTTGTTGGAGGAAGTGTGTCACTGTGGGAGTGGGCTTTGAAGTCTCCTATGCTCAAGGTACCACCTGGTGTGTTAGTCTACTTCCTGTTGCCTGCATATCAACATGTAGCAGCTTCTTTTGCAGCACCATGTCTGCCTGCATGCCGCCATGCTTCCTGCCATGATAATAATGGACTGAACATCTGAATCTGTAAGCCACCACCTCAATTAAATTTTTTCCCTTATAAGAGTTGCCGTGGTCATGGTCTCTCTTCACAGCAATAGAAAACCTAACTAAGGTGCCTAACAAGCCAAACTGTGGAAGCTGTGACTCTTATGTGTAAGCATAAGGCAACTACATTCATTCTCTTCCCAATGCAAGGCATATGGCCAAGTGCATCCATAGAACAAGACTCCTTTCTCTTTGTACTCTGGGAAGAAGAAACAGAATGGTGACTATGTCCTAAGAAACCATTTCAAAGTTCACAGTGAAATTAAGAATAGTAAAAATAAGTGTCAAAAATGTCTTATATGTGATAATATATATACCTATGTATTTATATGTAATTACATGTATTATATATAATATACATATGTAAACCTTTGAAATAATCAAAGACCAGAGCTCCAGAGAAAGAGGAAGAAAAGGATCAGACAGCACAGTCTTTCACAGCAGGGGTAGGTGCAATCGCTACAGAGTGCAGCCTGAGCTAATCACCTAAGGAGCAGACAGGGCATTTTAAAAATGTTTCTGCTCCAGTGGACAATATTGAGAATAAGGATTTCTTGGAGTTTAAGTTTTTAGGTTTCTTTTTATGAGAAGCTATGTCAAGGTCAGAGATAAATGGAAAAGCTATGCCTACTAAATACTAATGTAGAAAGAATAAAGTCCAAAAATTTTGCCATAGTAAGAAAGTGTTAATTAAAAAATATTATTTTCACAAGAATAGAAACTATATATATTTATCATGTGTAACATGGTGATTTGCTGTGTGTATATATTGTAGAATATTTCAATTGAACTAATATTTTGTGGGAAGAACACTTAATTTTACTATGTGATCTTCAATTATATTACATAATGGTTTTATATTACTGCTTTTTTCTAAATAGATAGATGCTAGGGGATGTCTTTCTATACGCTGTGAATATATGTTGCTCCTATTGGTTAATAAATAAGCTGCTTTGGCCTATGGCAAGGCAGCTTAGAGGCAGGTGGGAAATTGAAGGAGAGAGAAAGGAAGGAGAAAGGTGGAGTCTAGAGAGACACCAACCACCACCGAAGGAGAAGCAAGATGCCAGCAGACTGGTAAAGCCATGGAACACATGGTGATACATAGATTAATAGTTATGGGTTGAGTTAAACTATAAGAGCTAGCTAGCAAGAAGCCTGAGCCATAGAGCAAACAGTTTGTAAATAATATTAAGTCTCTGAGTGATTATTTTATATCTGACTCCAGGACCACTGGGCCAAGTGGGACCATGGGGCAGGGTGGGACCAGAGAAACTTTCTGGCTACAGATAGAGATAAGAATAACCAAAATTAAATGAGTACAAAAAGCATTATTTCACAGAAATCATATAGATGCCTGTTAAAGGAACATGACTATCTGAGATAAATTTCAGAATATCCATTCACTACTGAAGAGCAGCTCTGAACATTGAAAGGAAGTAAATTATAATTGAGGAGCCATTAGTGCTAAAGAAAGAACAGAATAGGAAAAAGATTATACTGTGAATCCTCTCTAATGAAATAATATTGCAGAAGCAGAAAGCAACTCGAAGCTAAGCTATGTGAGAAATCCTGCGTCTTTCCTTCTTAGATTAAGAAGTCTTATTTGCTAGCTTATTTGCTAGTATCTACTAAGCACTACTCACTGATTTGGTGAAGGCTTTTGCATGCTCACCAGGTAGAGCACTTTCCTGGAGGTGTGAAGCACACAGAGAGAAAATGCAAGCCTCACCCCCTAGAGCAAGCACTCTAGCCAACTGTGAAAATTGTGATGGAACGCTCCCTTGGTTCCGTTTCCCTGGGAAATAAGTCTAACAGAGTGAAGTAAGTAGAAATAATTCATTTGGGAGGTAAAGAAAATGTCCAGTGGGAAATAGAAAATTGTGAAGGGAAAGGAAACAGCTATCAAAAGCTGCAATAGAAATCAAGATCCACTGTGAGCCAGAGGCTTGCACCTAGAAGGAAACTTGGGGTAACAATGTTGGGTACACCCCTAAGCCAGCAGCCTGAACATTTCTTCCCAGCTTTGTTCTCTTGCATGAAAGCAAAGATAGTGTGAGAAGACATCAGGCAGCCAGTTGCTACAACTTGAATAAGTACTAGCATGCTAAGATCTGGTACACACAGCCATCTGGTACAGAAGTCTTAGATTCACAGTTGTTCCTAATACACAAAGTGGAAGTCAGGAAGGGCTTCCTGTAAATTGCATTTTAGATCTCAGGGAGTAGAAGATAAAGTATCAGCATTTTCATCAGGACATGATCAAAACCTTCACAATCAGAGAGCTCAAGACCCTTTGGATTTGGGTAGCAGTTGTGACACACAGAAACATGCAGAAGGGGGCAGGAGAAGATTGGCTAGGAAATGAAACTAGTTGTTTACAAGAGCCAGTGGGAATTAGCCTTGATCCTAAGGAAAGATTTGACACCAGCATCATGATATCTGTGAAGTACGTAAATAGGGATATGATACATGTACCATGGCATGAGTTACATAGTATAATTACAATGCTTATTTAGAACCTTGCTTGACTTGGGACTCAGTGGCCTTGACCAATGAGCAAGCTCCTATTCTGGTACCAAAGATAAGAACCAATATATAAGAAGCAAACTATATGCAGTTTCATAAGATTTGGGGGTCAGAATGATAAACAGTTGCACAAATAATAAATAAGAATTTCAGACACAGAAAAGCATATTGATCAAAAAGTAGTGAATGGTTCTTGGGCTATTTAATGATATGGTTGAGAAGATTAGCCTGAGAAGAGACTATCTAAGCTGAGAACTGGATGAGGATAAAGCATGGAGGCTGAAGAAAAGTCTTACAAGAAGGAATTCAGCCAATGAGGCTATTTCAACGTAGATGTCCTCAATGAGTTTTCAATACTGGTCAGAGGCATAATTGTATCATGATGGAGAACTGAGACTGTAGTCTAAAGGTGATGGGAATCCATCGAAACATTTCACATAGTTGAGTAATATGGTCTCTTATACATTTTTTTAATTGACTGTTCTCCCCAGAGAAGGGTTCACAGATGTGCAAATGTAGAGACAGGGAGAGCAGAAGAGAGGCTATTGCAATGGATCAGGGTGGGATGAGGGTGGCCTGGCTTGTGGATAGGTGTGGAATTGTTTTGGAGACTGCCAGAGCTTGTTCCTAAATGCTGGAAAGGAAGAGGGAAGAAGTGGTGGCTCAGTTCACATTCTAGGAAGTCTTAGATTGCCAAAATTTCAAGTTATTATTATTTTTTAAAAAGCAATGTAAAGCATAAACCTGGACTACTGAAAGTCCTTAATAATCATGCTAATGTCATCAAATTATAATACCATGATGTAAGAGTAAATTTTAAAGTAATTTCAAAAATAGCCATAGGCTGGATCCACTTATTTTGAAAATTTAATCATGATTCTTTGTGCCTCATTTTGTAATATCTCCCACATTAATTTAGTTTCTTATAAACTCTTTCTCCATTTCCTGAAGCCATTATTTCTCTTTGGTGTGTGATATATATGTGTGTGTGCACAGACCCATGAGTGCCAGTCTAGAGGCCAGAGGTTGTGTGTCTCTTTGATCACTCACCACCTCATTGATTGATCTGGAACTCACTGAGTGGCTAGACTGGTCAGCAATCACAAGGGATTCTCCTGTCTCTACCTCCTGGTGCTGGAATTACAGGCATTTCCCGCCACACCCAGAATTTTACAAGGGTACTGGGGATCCAATTACAGTTTTCCATGCTTGGGCAGCACTCACTTTACACATTAAGCCATCACTCCAGCACCCACGCCATTATTTCTTACCTTCTTCTCTGCTACTCAGTCTGACTTCTCTTGGCTTTTCCTTTTGAGATGTTCTACCCATTCTCATGTCCATTCACTAATGAACCCAATACTTTTTCCTCCTTTCTTTATTGATGGGCATCTCAGCTTAGGCTTCCATGAGAAAATACTATATAGACTTGATAGCCACAAAAACATAAATCTATGTGTCACTCCCCTTATGGCTGGTTCTGACGAGGTTCCACGGGGTGCAGTGAGCATGTATCTCACCTGCCTCTTCCTCTTATTCTCCTGTTACATTTTCTTTTTTTGTGGTTTTCTTTTCTTTCTTTGCTGTTGTTGTTTTGTTGTTAATTTTATTTTTCTTAAAAACAGATTCCTCTCTCATACAATGCATAAGGACCACAGTTTCCCCCCACTCGGCTCCTCCCAGCTCTCCCACCCCTCTCTCCCAGATCCACTCCTGCGGGGCAAAGGGGCTGGCTAGAGAAACCCACCCTGACCCTGGAGCCCAGAACTACGAAAGATGGCTCAGATCAGGGCAGAAAGAAACACAGTTTGGCTCAGTCAGATCAGAGCCATCTCTGCTCCTGGCCAACTGACTTGTGAAACCAACCAGTCACAGAGCAGGATAGTAGAACCCTTGACTCCATCCACTAGACTTCCTGTGTAAACCACCCTGCCTGGTCAGTTAGAAAAAAGGCTGTTCTCTCCACCCTGGTAGAGGCAGCTACTCTCCTGGACTCCTCCTTCCCAAATAAATCTCTTTCTCAAAAGAGTTTTGGGTGTGAAGATCATCATTCACTGGCATAGAGAAGATCCTTGCTGGACAAAACAAGGGAGAGCTGAGAGAGTACCCCAAGGAGGAGCTGAACAGAAGATCTTCTCAGTGGACACAGCAAGCTGAAAAGTAACACTTTTCTCCGGAGCCAGATGAGATTGCTACATTTCTACAGGGGTTTCCCCTTTCCCAGAGTGAAGCAAAAGAAGCACCATCTTAAGCCAGAGAAGCAGAGCTCTGCTAGGAAGCCCCCTTAAGTGGGGGCTGAGCAAAGCTCAGCTGTAGAGGCTCTCCAGGAGAGGCGCAGGATTGCTATATCCTGTGGGGAGACCATCCCCCCATTATACCAGGTATACTTTGACTTTCCCAAAGAGTCAGGATACCCTTCCCTGCTGAAGCAGTTGCACACCTGACTCTCCCAAGAAGTCAGAAAAATTTCTCTTCCAGCATTGGGCTACTTCTTTGCAGTTCCAGCCATCATTAGCTGTGCTAAACAGCTCCAGGTATCCAGGACACCTTCAGGGCCAAGCTGTTGTTCTGAGCAGCTCAAGGTGTCTGGGATACCTCACCCTCCAGGGTGTCTCCTTGCAGTTCAGTGATCAGAGCTGTCCTAAGCAGGTAGTAAGGATACCTTTCCCAGAGTTGCAAAACTCACATTTTGGTGCCAAAATCTGGGACCAAACCCAGACTTGTTGCAACCAATTTACTAATATTTTTGGTGCCAAAACCCAGGACACCAAACCCACAGAGTTGCAAAACGTGCAATTTACCTACAATTCCCCCTTCAGAAAAAGAGCAGGCCTCCAAGAGATGACAGCCAAACAAGACAAAAATAAGAGAAGCCAAAGGCCCTCATATCGAGACTGAACAAAGCAACCCCATAGGATTGTTTTTTTCAGAGCGAATCTCACTCTATATGCCAGGCTGTCCTCAATTCCCATCAATTCTTCTACCTCATCCTTTTAAGTGCCAGCCACCATGTCCAGCCTCTTCTTATAATGGGGATACAAATTCATAATCTCATCTAAGCTGAATTTCTTTATAGAGGTCCAGCAACCTGGGTTTCAGCGTAATGATTATGGGAGGGCACCAACATTCTGTCCATAGCAGTGGGGCTTGAAGCCAGTGGCCATAGTATGAACAATGTGTGCTGCTGAGAAGGCAGATTTCCGTCTTCACTGTGAGTTCCCATTGACTAGACTGAACAAATGTGTTCCCCCAACTTGTGCCCCATTTTATATTACATGCATCACTGATGAGTTAAGGATGAGTCTCTGGTTGTTGATCAATCATTTCTTCATATTGGTGACTTCTTTTGCTTCATTCTTAATTTTGCAATGTATAAAATGTATTTTGATTATCTCTCACCAACATCTTCTCTTATTGCCTTCTTATCCCTATTAACATGCCCTTCTCATGACCAGTCCCTTTTCCAAGTTCAAGACTTTAGGTTTAGATTTGTGAACAATGTAATTTAAACCCGACCATTGGTGACCAGTGAGTGAATTAGAGGTATCATTGGAGCCTAGTGGTGTCATGCATGGCACAGTGATTTGCTTGCTCTCTCAATCTATCAGTAGCAAGTAGTTTATTAGTGAGGTGTAAAATGCCTTGAGTCTCTCTATCATGCATCATTATTGATAGGCAGGCCCATCTTTTGCAGATCCTGTACTGACTACTTTTCCATGTGCTCCCTCTGAGTTATTTTTTTCTTGCTTGGAATGTTGTCAAAGGAAATTTCTGCAGAAGTTAAATGTATAAGAAAAAATTTATACAAGACAACTGAAATAGGAATCTAAAACCCTTGAAAGAGAAAATAGGTACTGTATTAAACTTGTTAAGTAACAAGTAGGAGTGTTTTTAAGTGGGGAGCAAATACAAGAGCACCAGAGAACAACAGTATTAAAGGGGGAATGACATGGACCCCTTTTCTCTTGATTTCATGACAGATGGTTCCTAGATATTTGAGAATGACATTCAGGGAGTATAAAACAAAGTTGTGAGAGGATGTGGGAAGTGGATTTGGGAGCATTTATGGGAAGGAGAAGGGATTGTGTATGGTCAAAATACATAGTATGCATGCATAAAATTCTCAAAAAAAAGTATTATATTGAAAGTACATTTAACTCATGGTAAACTTGAAGTTCCCCAGTAACCATTGCCCTTGTACCTGGCCAGTTGATCTTTATACTTGCCATAATACATACTGACTTGGTCTAAAAAGTACCCCTGTCAGACAACTACTACATCTCCTAACTCATTGGAGACATAGCAACTTCTAAAT
>CABHPR010144956.1:22454-49502 GCA_902168415.1 Peromyscus melanophrys
CTCTCTCTCTCTCTCTCTCTCTCTCTCTCTCTCTCTCTCTCTCCCCTTACCTCCTTCCCTCTAAGCTCAGAGAATAAATCTCTCTTCTTTGCCTTCAAGGTCACCTCCTCCCAGAATCCTCCAAGTTTATTTCTCACACCAACACTTACTCAGTGGTATGGGTTTTCTTTCCTGTCCTTCATATTTTTAACCCTACTGTATAATTCAATTATTCCTCAACTGAAAAATGCTCTGTCCAGTCTTCTCAGATCAAAGCCAAGCAAGCATTCTACATCAGTCCTATGTCCTTCAAGCTCCTTGTTTTCATCATAACCAAGCTTATTGAAAGGTAATTGCTATGTGCTTTTGACCCTTTTTCACTTCTTATTCAGCCTACTTTGTGGTCTATTGTTACCAAACTTCTGGTTCCATATTCAACTGAAAATTTTTTCACCAAGAACACCAACCAACTGCCTCTTTCTTGCCAAGTGCAATGCCTTGCAGCAGATGTCAGGGATAGCCATCTTCTCTAAAGACCTGGGCAGACCCCTAAAACCATCTCTTCACCCACACTGACCACACTGACTGTAATACTCTCTGCTCATGAGCCATAAATTATCCTTTATTTTCCTAAGTCACACCTGTAGGGAGCAGAGGAAGCCACAAGTAAGTGAAGTCCTGAGTGAATGGTATTTTGGCATGTGCACACTGGTGTCTATGTTGAGAACTCCAAGGTAACTGACCTATAGGACAATTTGGCAAAGCTATTACCATATGGGTCAGGTTCAAGAAGAATGGCAAATCTTTCCTTGAGAGTCCCAGTATGAGTGTTTATAAATGATTGATCCGTGGGTGCAAAGACTAGAAACTGTGACTTCCTTGATTTACAGCCTGAGACTGATGGCCTACAGAGGCTTCCTATGAAGACTAGCTGAGCTCTCCCTCTGTGATGTCCCTAATAAATATGCAGGAGTCCTGGATACAGTGGTTGCATTAGCAGAATCTCCTGATCCCAGTTTCACTATTGATTTGTCAATGTGTCTGTTCTTTCTTCATTCCCTCATCAGCCCTGGCCGGAGATTCCAAGACCCAAGCCATCCGGGACATGGTGCATACCCTCTTTCTTCTCACGGTTTTGCCCATTCCTTTCCTTCTACCTCTAATGCCCGTTCCTACAGCTTTCACTCTTGAGTCATATGTGATTTGACTCTGGCACTTGCTTATTCTGTTGGATTGCTGCTAAAGAGTTACTTCTTAATTGAGACCAAACAGCCTCTGACCTTGAGAAGCCCCAGGAATCCCCTAATAGGTCCTGGTAACACCAACAGATGCTCTACTCAGTTGAGGCAGCTCAAGAGTTTCATGCTACTTAGCATTCTAAAGAGAGGCTGCATTGGACCCTTGTGCTGATTCTTTGTTAGTGAAGCAGATACTAAACAGCTAAACAGCATTAGCTCTTCATCTGGGCCCCAAACAAACAAAACAACAAGAACCTTAAAAACCTTTAACTGCCAAGGGATGAAGTGAACACCTCAAAAAGGGACAGAGGAAGGATTGACAAGGAGAAACCCCTAAAGTAAATATTCTTTTTTAAAATGGAGACTCCTTCAAAGAGCCAAGTAGCTAGTTTAATGTTACTGAAAGAGTGGGGAGCAGTAGAAACATCTTGCTCAGTGTGGTGCATTTGTCAAGGCCAGACCTCCCTCTGTCCCATCCCAGTGAAGGACATCTCTATTTTATTTTTTTAATTTTTTATTAATAAAGTTTTGATTCATTTTAGATACCATCCCCCTCTCTTCCCTCCTCCAGCCCCCAGCCTTCCCCCCTATGAACCCCCCCATTCCCTCCTCCAACAAGGTAGGACTTTTCTGTTTTATTTAATAGACCAGGAGATTGTGGGACTCCTATCTTCTTTCCTCTTGCAATGTTTCAGCTTCTTTGGGAAATCTCTATTATTATTTTCTAATTAACCACTGGACATTACAAGGAAAACCAAGCAATAACAAAAGCCGTTCTTTTTTTCATGAAGGACTAGAAATCTGTAATCCCCAAACCCAGGAAGAGGCAGGGTGGAAAGAGCAGAAAATATATACACTCATCTTCCCCATGGAACAAGGAAAATCAAAACAGAGGAAATGTCAAAACAACACTGTTTTCATTATTTACAACGGCATCTCTCTTCTGCCACTACGGTCACATAGTTCATAGACTGGTTGTGAGTTTAATGGGGAAATTCATATTCTCGGAACAAATTCTCACTATTAGCTACTCATTAAGTAAGCTATTTTCTCCCTCCTACTCTTCCTTTCTTTCTTTCTTTCTTTCTTTCTTTCTTTCTTTCTTTCTTTCTTTCTTTCTTTCTTTCTTTTTGTTTGTTTTGAGACAGGGTTTCTCTGTGTAGTTTTGGTGTCTGTCCTGGATCTCACTCTGTAGAGCAGGCTGGCCTTGAACTCACAGAGATCTGCCTCTCTCTGCCTCCTGAGTGCTAGGATTAAAGGCATGCTTCACCACCGCCTGGGTGCTCCTACACTACACTTTCATTGAGAAATGGGCTTTGTTATGCTGCCTATATATTGGTAAAACACACCTTTTCTGTTCTAAGAACTTTCTCTTTTCTTTGGGATCTTCAAACTTCAGCATATATATTAAGATATTTTCATACAATTTAAGAGAAATAATGGGATTTATGAAAATTTTAATGCCATAATGCTAGAAAACATGTGCTGGCCCTTTAATTTTCATGGGAAAAGCATTGTGAGTGAGCCTTATCAACAGCATGCTCCTTTATCACAGGCAGAGGGAGGGAAGCAGCTGAGCTTTTCAGGCTAACTCTGTTAGGGGGTACTTGTCACTCTTACACTAAAACAGTAGGGTGATACCAACTTTTCCCCCTGCTGCTTCCCTTAGCTGTTGTCATAAATTCGGCTTTGCTATTATGCAGAAACCATTCTTTTCTTAATGTAAACTAAACAGCATTTAATATAGATGCGTGTGGTGTATATGCATATACACACAAGGATGACCTTGCCTTTGGCAGCTTTCTTGCTTCAGAAATCAGGGCATCCCTGTACCAAGAACTCCAGGGGACACTGGGAAGCCACTCCTGCAAGCATCCCATTGTGTTACTCCTGGCCTGTCTTCTGATGCTTAGGCAGCCTCTCAGGATGAGCCTTTGCACCCTGATCCTCTCTTCATGCTCTTTTCATCGCTGTCCGCCTTGCGGTGCAGATGCATAGTTTATGAGGTCTGGGACTCCGCAGATGGGGGCTGCTGTGGTCCAGCCGGATTCAAAGGCGACAGCAGTGACTACTGGAGCTGCATATTCATTCTGGGCCCACTGTCATGCACAGCTCTACACCACTGAGTCCTAACCTCTCCTGCTTGTTTCCATTGTTTTAACTCTGGCATCTACTCTGCCTGCCCAGGGGAGGATGAATAATTGACAATTGAGCATGAGCATGAAATTCATTTGTATGCCTTGTAAGACCATTTTTATGCTGATTTGCTTTGTATTGTCTGAAATATCAAAGGCCAGCACTCAATGTCTGGAATAATTAATATATTCCATATGTAATACTTACCTCAAAAAATTATCTGGAGGCACAGATAATTTCTTACATCACTTTTGGGGTAATTTTAAATTTCTTTTAAAATGTCAAGAAGAATAAAGAGAATTCTCTGTTATTTTTTAGGAAAAAGTTTCTCTGACTGCTCTGTGACAAATGTTTTGAAAATAAACATTTTTATTTCACAGTGAGATAGCAAGCATATGTCTGGTATTCTCTCCTCTTCATTATTAGAGCACCCATTTAGAGTTACTTTTCCACCAGTGTTTTAAAGAATGCATCTGTCGTGAGCTCACTGTGTACTCTCAGTGCCCTCCTCCAAATCCAGATGTGCAAGCCCTCTAGTATTTCAGGGTGTTAATGTATTTAGAGACAAGTTCTTCACAGTCGTCATTAGATGTAGAAAGAGCTCGCCAGCATATTCTCTAACCCAGCATGAATAGTGTCTTCCTAAAAAACGAAGTTTGAACGTAAGCAAGTATAGAGGAAAGATGATATGTAGATACAGAAAGAAACCGTCTTCAGGCCAAGAGCAGTCTGGAGCAGATCTTGTACATCCCCCAGGAGCAACCATCCTTGGTGTGATCCTGATTACTGCTAGCCAACTTCTGATATCTCAAGCCTAGACTTCTAGCTTTCAGAAATGTGAAAAAATGATATGTCTCTTTTATAAGCAGTCTGGGGTGTGGATACTTTGCTACAGAAACTAATATAGCACTTCCCTGCCAATCCAACATGGAAACACCTAGGCCTAGAAAACTGACTCTATCTTCCTGCCCTGCAGTAGACTGGACTAGAAGGGTGAGTCTAATCCAGGGACATTAAACACTGACTGTCTAGGAACCAAGAAGGGACTAAAAAAAAAATTGAACCAAAATGCCAAGCCAAAACTATAGGGAGGTATTTAGGTTATTCAGCTGCTCACTGGATTCCATGCATTGGAATAATCTACCCCAGAAAGCAGGAATCAATCAAAGAGAGACTAGAGATCAGCTGAGAAGAAAGATGAAAATGGAATGAGGAAGAGGAGAGAAGAAAACTAATTATGCCACTGACATGATTTTGGTTCTGAAGTCAAATGCACCCATTCATCAAGTCCCCAGTCGGACTATGTGGCACAGTGGTAAGCCAGACTCAGCCTTGAGCTCATGAAACTTAAGGGCTAGAAATATTTGCTTTCTGATTATTTTATTTTGTCACACTTCTGTTCTGTTGACTTCAATCACTTAGATCATCTTCAATAGGTGTTTCCAAGTGCACTTTTAAATAAATGACTCATTCTTTTTTACTATCTGTGAGTAGCTTCTAAGCCATCTTTAGCATTTGTCTTAAACTGTTTGGAAAGTTCTGTCCATACATCAGTGAAAGAACAAAAGATAAAGCCAGAAAGTTCTTTTCTCCTTATTGTACTTAAGAATGGTTCTGGGGGGGGGGGGGGGGGGAATTCCTGAAACAAAAAGAAGTTGCTCTTTTAATACTTCTTTCCTTTTCTTATGCATTCTTCTCTTGTATCACTACCCTCCCCAATCTCCAAGCCTCCTCTAAGCAAACTTTTGAAATTGGTCTTCCCCAATAAGTACTTCATGTTTCAAAAATATTTATTCTTCATTCTATCACGTCCACTTATGTACCCAAAATTTCCATAAACCCAATGAAGGATAGTGGAAAGTGTTAGCATTTCAAAAGGAAATTCAGTGGCTTGTGACACCATGTCCAGGACACTGTGATAAGTGAACTGAGCTAGGCATAGAAGGACAGATACTGCAAGAATTGCATGCATATGCAGAATTTCAAAAAGTCAAATTCAAAGAAAGGGTGTGTAGAACATGGTCAACCATGGCCTGAGGTGAGAAGGTGAGTAGATGGGAAAAGGTGTTGGGTATGTTCATGAAGTCTCAGTGAGCAAGGCAGAAAAGCTTTTAGTGAACCAGCCATATAATGTTGACCACAGTTATTAAATATGTTTGTCCCAAAGAAGCATATGAAGTAACACATTTGTTAGTTTTGTTTAATCATTTTATAAAATATGATGATGAGGCGCCTCTTGAACATATGTAGTTGTTATTTATAACTGAAATGTTTAGAAATGAATGTACATTTTCCTGATATATTGATGTCGGAAAGAAAGAAGTAAAAGTTAGCTGACATATACGAAATTCTCTTAAAATAATGCTCTACATTCCCTATATACGTTTCCACATTTTTAATTTTATTTTTATTTATTGTATGGTGTGAGAGGCAGCATGTCACAGCATAGGGAGAGATCAGAGAACAACTTCATGGCATTGGCTCTTTTCTTTTACCCTTGAGTTCTGCAGATAGAACTTGGGTTCTGTGGATAAAATTTATGTCATCAGGCTTATACAGAAAGCCATCTCAAAGCCCAATTGTCACATTTTAAGAAAGATACTCCTTAGTTTAAATTATTGGTCAAATTAACACAATTATAGGCCACATAAGGAGATGAAATCTTAAGGTTCCAAAGATACATGCACAGTCTATCACCATGGGAATGGGACAATGCCCCGGGGAGGGCAATCCCTAGTGTCAACATCCTCATCTCTATTTTTACTTTCTCTTCCTCTGCTTTGGTGTCTGGAATCCCTAAGAGCCCTAAGATTTTGTGCAATGTATTTTCCTTGCAGCGTACAAAGTCCAAAGAGAAATTTAGCATAGGTGCGTCTGTATTACGTATAGATCCATTTATTTAGTCAGCCTGTCATTCATGGATTTGAGAAGCAAATCTTCAGTTCTCCTTGTGTCCATTTCTATTCATGGAACTTAGGACTCAGCAGTCCATCAAATGCACCTCTTCCTTTGTGTCATGGATTTTTAATATCATACAAGGCTGTTATACAACATTGTATGGGATCAGGTTAACTGTTGCTGGACTAAAAAATGCTGACGGGGTAAGGTGTCTTATCCCAAGTGAGATAATGATAACATCAGTGATCCTGGGCAGCGAAGGTGTGGTTCTTGCTTAGGTAACAGTCTGACAAACATACTTCATTATTTTGGTTTTAAAATTCTAGGAATTGTGTATATGATCTTTATCTTACAAATGAAGAAACTAAGTCAGAGAATAATTAAAGTCACTGAGCTAGTTTTTAACAAAGCTAGGATGTGGTCCCAGGTGTTTGGATGCAGAATCTATAGGTATGACTACCAGGTATATACTGGCATGAAACTGTTTTATGTATATTTAATTTAAAAACAGAAAATTTAGATTAACAATAATAATGACTAATAACAATAATTTATGAATTGACCACATACATATTAAATTTCGGGCACTGTGCAAAACAAAACAGGCACAAGTTAATTCTAACTGGGTTTAGTGCCCAGGCAAAGAATGCCATTAGAAAAAGTTAACACAGGTTTTCATTTTGGCTCTTGAAGAGTGTAATAGCCAACTTGGGTACCTCCAACCAGTGTGAGACTGAGAGCAAAGGATTCTGATCTGAGATAAAGGATTCTGAATTTGTACACACACACACACACACACACACACACACACACACACACACACACACAATGTAAATTCTGCCCTAATTGATCTCAATCACAGCCTGGATGCTGGCCTTGCTTAGAGTTTTTCAGGAGATTCTAGGGTGCAGCCAGGGTTATAAACTACTTCTCTAGATCCTTGAAGCTAAATACAGCACCTTGGCTCTAGCCTGTTAACTCCCAGTAATAGTAGCTTCTCTTTCATCCTCATTGCCAGTGTTGTAATTACAGACACCTTCATTTCCTGTTCAGATTATTGCGCTGGTCATGTGACTGGTCTCCTTGGTGCCAAGGTTCCCAAGCCATCCCTATTTATTTTCTGATAGCTGCTAGAGGATCTTGCTAGCATAAACACTTGATTCTATCACTCCCTTGCTGAGTATCCAGTGAACTCTCTTGTGTTGCTCAGTACAGTTCATGCTATCTGCTCCAACAGGATGTTGCCAGTTCCCAGCAACTTGCCATACTAAAGGCTGATTCCTGGTTTATGCCATAGTCCAGTGGCTACTCTTCCCAGCAGTTCCTCTTCAAGTGATGGTAATTCTCTGTCACATAGCATTATGATCTCTAAATCTTCCTTGGAATCTTCCCCTGGACCATATCCATTTAGCCAACTGACAGATCAATTAAAAGAATATGAAGTATGTCAGATTTTTTAGAGGCTTGACCCACCACTTGACATGTATTTCATTGGTCAGAAAAAAACCTTGTGACTTCAGCTGGATGTCACACATGATCTGGAGGATTATTTTTTATGTGGCTAGCAAAAAGGTGAAAGGCAGAGGTAATGGCTAGCTAGCATTGTCTCTACCACACATTTTTGTCATGTGACTCAAACATTTGCTCAAATATTTGACAGACAGATCCTGTGTAATGATTGGGTTTCAGAGACAGGAGAATCACTTCTTAATGTCTTCAGTCCAAAGTCCTGTCTTGATCTATTACAACATTAAGAGTTTGTGCCTTCTTCCTTGTCCAGTTTCACCGTTTGCTGTTTCTCATGGGCATTTCTTGCCTCTCTGTTACTGTTCTCCACGTGTTCTATGTTGTCATGTCATTTAATTGGAACCCAGAAAATATTTCTTCCATTATTCACTTACCCTTCTCCCATTTCCTCCACAGTACTGATGTGGTCACAACAGCAGCCTCATTGTTTCTTTTCTAACTGCCTTTTGTGATCCCTGACTTCATCCTATTTTAACCTGATGAACCCTAACTTTATCACCTCTAGGCTATGATTTACCTCCAAACTCTCAACCATGTACACTCTCCAGTTTATCTACAAATGCCTGTCCTTCCCAACTGACTTGATAAGCACCCCTCCACTTTGTACATTTCTCTCTTAAAGTCATCTCTCTGGTATTTAACCATTCTACCCCTTTCTTCAATGTTTTCATTCCAACCTCATCAGACTTTCCTCTCTTACTGACCTTGATTTCATAACTAATAACAGAATCACTTTCACCAAAATTATCTCTCTCCATACTTCTTTATATTTATCTGTATAAAGAACAATATATCACTGCCAGATTAGCATTTTCTGTTTCCAAAAGTTCCTGGAGAAAATACATTGAAATTGATTTTTTAAAATGTTCTCACTGGATTAATGTCAGAGTCTTTGATTTGATTCCATTGATCCACATGTCTGTTTTTATGCTAATACCAAGCTGTTTTTATTACTATAGCTCTATAGTAGAGCTTGAGGTCAGGAATGGTGATACCTCCAGAGATTCCTTTATTGTACAAGATTGTTTTGGCTATCCTGGGTTTTTTGTTTTTCCATATGAAGTTGAGCATTGTTCTTTCAAGATCTGTGAAGAATTGTGTTGGGATTTTGATGAGGATTGCACTGAATCTGTAGATCACTTTTGGTAAGATTGCCATTTTTACTGTGTTGATCCTACCTATCCATGAGCATGGGAGAGCTTTCCATTTTCTAATATCTTCTTCAATTTATTTCTCCAAAACTTTAAAGTTCTTGTCATACATGTCTTTCACTTGTTTGGTTAGAGTTGCCCCAAGATATTTTTATATTATTTGTGGCTATTGTAAAGGGTACACAGGATTGAACTAGGCCCTCTGAATGTGGGTGACAGCTGTGTGGCTTGGTCTGTTTGTGGGGCCCCTGGCAATGGGAGTAGGATTTATCCCTAATGCATGAACTGGCTGTTTGGAGCCCATTCCCTATGGAGGGATACCTTGCTCAGCCTTGATGCTGGGGTGGGGGTGGGGGGTTGGTTCTGTCACAACTTGATATGCCAGACTTTGATGACTCCCCATGGGAGGCATTACCTTCTCTGAGAAGTGAATGGGGGTAGGGTGGAGTGGGGAGAGGTGGGGGGAAAAAAAGGGAGGGGGGGGAGGGGGAACTGTGGTTGTATGTAAAATGAAAAAAAACTTTTAAATAAAAGAAATGTTCTCACTGTGGAAAGACAGTATCTTTTTTTTTTTTTTTTTTTTTGAGATGCTACATACATACTAGCTGCATCCCAGGGGTATGTGACATGTTTCGTTATAATGCTACCATTTTCTCTCACACAAATTTATTTTTAAGGGTTTAATATTATATAAAAATGCAGGGAAATACGGCCAGTTGTTTTAGAAAGCCTTTCTTGTTCTATTGCCCCACACACTCATAGACCTCATCTCATATATCTCTTTGACACAGAACATCTTCATTGTATACTTCTCTATGACAAAAGGTATGTATTTTTTTTTCAACATACTTAACAGTAGCTTGTTGCCTGGCACAAAGCAGACTTTGGATGAAAGTTTCTTGGAGTAAATGATTAGCAATTAAGGACATTAAACAGCCCTGACTTTTTACCATTGAACAATAAAGATGGTTTCCACTGTGACTTGATACATGTGAGCAGACTTCATGTGTTCAAATGTTACCTATCCCTTTATTAGTGCAGACAACTCTGTATAGAAAATCTACTGACCATTAAACACAGCTCTGTCCGTTCTTCAGGCTCAATGTGATGATGCCGACTCTAACTGCTATATTAAAATGGGCCACAAGAGAAGTATTTGGGGAAGAAATGAGATTTCAAATTTAAGACTACATTTGATCACAGGCTATTTAATAAGTATATTAGATGCCACTTTGAAGATCGTGACTAGTTGGTATAGCATGAGAATGTTATTAGAGATCTACAGAGTACACAAATAAATGGTATGGGCAGCCACTGAAGACAAATTTCTACTTTCATTGTTTTCCCCTGAGGACATCCTATTGGTGAATTTCATACCCTAGTGGGCACTTATGACTCCACAGCTCAGTGACCTACATACCAGCAGTCTCAAGTAAAGTTATCTTCTTCCAACAGCAATCACCTTTCTTTTTGAAGGCATCTTTTGCTTGTTATCACTTCAATGGGAACAATTACCTGCCCCTCTTGTTTATTTTTTATTAGAAATGACCTGATTTTATAGCAGGAAGAGAATGATAAGTTTTTACTCCTTATTTATCTCACGTTTTGCTTGGGTGTAATGAGATGGAAATATGCAAGTGGCCACATTCAAAATGTTTCTGCAACACCTACCATTTGCCTCTCCAGACCCACTCCCTGCTCCTCTTTACCTTGCTGTGTGCTCTAGGAGCTAACATTATTGTATACAAGTCCTTTCAGACAGTATTTAGTCATGGGTGGCACCAATACATCATCAGAGGATGTTCAACTCCTTTGTCCATTTGGCTTCCTCCCTGAGAGTCACCTGAGATCACCTACCTTTTTGCACAAGACCGCAGGTACTACATGCTGACCTCCAGGCTTCCAGTTTCTCTGTAGTCTCTTTAATTGCTTCTTCTACTACTCTTGATGCTGACTTCCTGCACTTGCTAGCCTTACAGTGTTTCCGTTCCTTCTATTAGCTTCCCTTTACCCAATAAATGACCTGTTAGCCATGAGAAAAGCTGGTTCACTAGAGTGTCCTCCTGAGCAGTACCATTTCTTTCCTCCAGAACTCTGATCAATGCAGTAAACTAGCTGGTAAGATACTTAGCAGCCAGTCATAAGGCTACAAATAGACCTCATACTTAATCTTCCTCCATGGGCTACAAATGTGTGAACAATTATAAAAGTGTAATAACTTTATTACCCTTGAAGTCCTTCCTGAGAGCAAAATGTCAGTCCACAATTCAATCTTATCTTTTAAACAATGTTATAGTATGAGGATGACAGTTTGAACTGATGTTCTCTAGCTTCTGAGTTATGGACTCCTACCACACTGAACTGATATATGTAGGCCCTTTAAAGACCCAAAGTCTTCTGATGTGTAATCTGTGATTGGGTGATTGACTGAGACTTTGTATTCTGGAAAAGTGAGCACTTATGTGGCTTCCCTAAAGTTTCTGTCTAACTGAACTAACAGAACTTTTCTGCTAAGTGATTCCAATGAGTAGACCTACAGTTAGCCCCATTTATACCACATGGGTATATGCATTTTTGGCAATCATTTTGTTCATTAATACACCTGAATACATGGTGATTAAATGTTCATATTATAAATCAGAATGAATAATAGATGAAATGTCTGTTCCCCCACTTGACAGCTGTCTCAAAAACGTTAATCTCTCTGAATCTCAATTTTCTGAAATTAAGGAGGATTTTAACAGCTTCTATTTTATAAGTTGTGAGACACAATACATGAATTCCTCTAAGAGTTCAGCACATTAGCTCATAGAAACACTAAGTGAATGTTTTCTCACTTGCATGCATCATTTTCCTTTATAAAAATGGTGAAAATATTCCCAAACTGAAATATTCTGCTGTTACCATCAAGTTCCAGACTGCCATTCCTGTTTTTCTGAGAGAGTCCAAGATTTTTAGAACAAGACATTTGGTATGAAACCATTCTGTCTGGTCATCTTAGACATTCAGGACTCAAATGAGCAGAGCAGCTAGGCAGTGTTGAACGTTGAACCCTGCTTCAGTTTCTCCTGAAGGGGTTCTGTGCATCACACTATCCAGATTCCTACTGCCTACGAGCACAGCTTTTGTCTTTGTGGTGGGGCTCTCTGGGTCACTGCTTGGTCCCTTGAGACTGATCCCACAAATGATCTGATGAAGCAGTCTCAGTCTCACTGCTGCTATCACCAACAACACCAGCTTGTTCTCATCTTATTCTCCAGCCAGGGCTGAGGGCACTGCTTTCAACTCTAAGATGAGCTCAGGTTAGAACTTCTAATTTGGGGTTTAAACTAATGGTATGATTCTTAGAACTACACAATTTCCTCTTGGCCTCAGGGTCAATACATCAAATGTAAGGAAGGTGAACAACCTGGTGTCATTCAATACAAGACGTCATATATTTTGTGATTTCGCTTATGAGAAATATCTAGAAGGAGTAAATCTGAAGAGAAAGAGATAGAATAATAGCTGCCAGGGCCAGGCAGGAAAAAAAAGACAGTGTAATGGGTAAAAGGTGTTCTTTGGGGCAATGAGTATTAGCAACTGATAGTTGTAGCTATACATGTGCATCCCTAAATGCCACCAATTTGTAGGCTTTGAAATCATTAATTTTGTGCTGTGTGACTGTTATTTCAGTGTTTTGAATGTACATGATGCTTATATGTGGTATGGTTAGACTCTAGTTAGGCTCACCACTGTCTTTGTCTACCCTTGTAGTCTTCGCTCACTTCCACACTTACTTTTAGCATTCTGTGTCCAAGAGTCCATGCAGCTTTCCTGCAAGTTCCTTCCAGGAATTGACTGTTTCTGTCTGCAGACCACTCCTTAGGGAACCAATGTTTCATTCAACTGGTGCCTCAGGTTAGATCGTAGTCGTGATTTTCTTTTGAATAACATAGCCCTCTTTGGTTTAGTTATCAGATTTATGCCAACAACAAAAAAAAAAACAGTTGAGAACCCCTCTGTTGCTTTTTTCTTAAAGAGTTTTGTAGAATTTTTATTATTCTTTTGACATTTTGTACAATATACAACTGGAGAAATTTTTGCCTGGCATGTTCTTTGTTAGAGGACTTTTGATTGTTCATTCAATTTCTCTAATTATGGGTTTTCTGTTAAACATGTCATGGTTTTCCTTTAATTCTTATGTCAGTTTTTACTAGAATAACTTTTTCTCCATCCATATTGTCTGAAAAAATTGAGAATTTTTTTTTATTTCATCACTAATACATGGGATTGTAAATGTGTTAGTTAATTCTAGATATTTGGGTATTTGTTAGGCTCCAAATTTGTTATTTATTTCTATTTTAATATTGTTGTGATTAGAGAATATACTTCAATCATTTCAAGCTTGTATGAGCAAGATACAATAATCAAAGCCAGGAAAATAATATTGTTGTTTAAGTGCTGAAGACTCAGTGATATTTCCAACTGTCGTAGTAATGTCCCTACAGAACAGGGTCAGCTCAGGGGTCTCTAAGCTTTCTGTGGCCACACTACTTAAAGTGGAAAAGTTCTCTGTGTTTTTTTGTTGGTGGGGGCACTTCTGGAGGATGTAGGTGAGCTGTTCTGCAGACTGGCCATCGGAGAGAACTTGTTCATCTTTCCTTGGGGTGACTTTTTGGTGCTGCATCTTAGGCAGGGGTACCATGGTGGTACCATATTCTAGTTACTTCCTACTGGATGGAACATAATACCACTTTTCCCTCTGTTTTATGATGTAGATTTTAACCTAATCCTTTCTGCCAAGATTTTTCATTGCTAAATTGTTCTTTTCCCCTTTGCAATTAGTATGTATTTGGTAAGACACCATTTTAAAATTCTGTAAATCTACCATTCTTCCTGGTTTAATTTGCTTGTTCATTTCTGTCTTTTTGTGTTTCTATTTTATTTTATTCAGTCAGCTCAAATCAATTATATTTATTTCAATGTTCAAATTATCCCTGTGTTGACTACTAATGGGAGATTTGGCAAATGCTTTACAGGTTCTTTGTGTCATATTTTTGACATTCTTTGACAGATTTCATCCTCTGAGCATTTTATAACTTCTTGGCACACACACAAAAATGGTATCCCGTGCTTGTCTTCCACTTCCCCTGCTCCAGCCTCGAAGTAATCTTTCCTTTCCGAGGAAAATGGTGCTCAGGAGGTAGGAACAGGACTGTAATTCTGCTAGCCATGTGTGAGGTGGTGCCGCTCCCATTCACTCAGCGGATAGTGCTAGAAAATACATATAAGTGATTATACACATTAGACCTATATTCACCTTTTATAGTCATTATAAGCTGCAAGATTGCAGTAATACTTCAATCGCAATCCAACACTACTGGATTCATCCCAGTTTGTTTGGCTTGATTTGGTCCCCCTCTCTTTGTGAACTCTGGTCTGCAACACATTACCACAGTGAGAGATCTATAGTCTGCTCACACTTCATATTCCACAAAGTACTGCTGGCCAACCTCTTATGTGTGTCCCCTTTCTTAGGATCTTGATCCTGTCCCTTGCCTAGATCTTGTTCTAAGTTTTATCTAGTTTCGTAATTGTCAGTGGAGCACAGGCTTTCAGTATGGCACTTACTCCCTCATTTTAGGGGTAGGAAAGTGGACCACAGTGTGTCCTCACACTGTTCACACACTCCTACCAAATGTCACTCACATGCACTATAAAACCAATGGTGATCATCTTTGAAAACACCTACACTTGGTAGAGGAAGGGATTTGGACACAGCTAGAACCATGTCAACTGTTCTAATGTGATCTTAGATGAGTCCATCTTGGCCTTTTCCTCCACTAAGGAGGAGAGATGGGGAATAAAGGATATATATAATGCTGAGAATTTCAATTCGAGATCCCCATACAAAGATCTTCAACAAAAGGAAGCATATTTCTCAAAGACTTCTAGGAAGTCTATCATATCTTTTTGAAAGGATAAAGTATTTCCAATATCAAATACTTAAATTACTTTAGAAACATTTTCTCGTGATTTTTATAGTTCTTATTTCTCATTTAAAGAACATAAAATTATTACATAAATTGAACATCAGCCTTTATCACATCAGCTGCTGCTAAAAAGTCAGAGTCTCTAGGGTAGAATGTGTCAGCCAGCTTTGAAATAGCATGCTTAGATTTTAAATAAAAGTTAAAATTCTTCTTTCACCCAAATCTACATGATGCACTCAGCAGTCAGGCTATGCCAGTTCCGACTGAGCATTAACTACTTAAGTTTTCTACTTGCTTTTATTCAACTGGTTACTCATCATGACTAAACCTTGAAAAGGTGCTGCACCCATACCCTTTCCAACTTTGGAAATTGCTTTCCGACCTTTATGTAATAATGAATAGGTTATATGTAAAGTAGTTAGATTATGTAATACAGTGTATGCCTGTGGTTGTGTTAAAGAGCAGAGGTGTCCTTACACATATATGTGTATACCCTATGCACATATGCGCATAGATCTCCAAGGACTCCAGCATTTGACACAGACCAACTGCCCCTCTGACTTGCAGCTTCCTTCCTTCCAGTCTGGCCTTCTCATTCTCATCTTCCTTCCTCCTTTCCATTGCCTTGTCTCCCTTCTTCTGCCTTTCACTTCCTTGTTTCCCCCACATACGCTGTTTACATACATTTGTTTCCCCCACATACAAGCTCCAATGACATGCTAAAGGTATCTGGCAATTTATACCCATAATAAATACAGAGTCCCTCTTATCCCAGCAGCCACTTCCAAACAAGCACACTGAGCCTCATATTAATTTTAAATGCTTGACCAATAGCTCAGGCTTATTACTAACTATATCTTATATTTTAAGTTAACTCATATTCCTTACTTATGCTCTGCCACATGGCAATACCTTTATTAGCATGGCATGTCCATCTCCTGCTCCCTCTGCATCTGACTCCTGACTCCTCTCTTCTCCTTCCCAGCATTCTCAATTTGGTTTTTCCACCTAACTTTATCCTGTTCAGCTACTGGCCAGTCAGCTTCTTTATTAAACCAACCACAGCAACAAATCTTCACAGTGTACAAAAGGATTATTCCACAGCATCCTTCTGATCCCAGAGAACTTTAAAACCACAAATTAAGTGCAGCCAGCCAGTGTTGGGGTACTCCAAGTCTCTCTAAGGCCAGTAAGTGAGTCCTGGCTGGGGCTTTGGCCAGTGTTTCCCATTTCCCTTCTCTTCTGGAGGACTGTAACCTTATCACTTTCACCACTGCCTGTCCTCTTATTTCCTCATATTCACCTCTGGAATTCCTACTAAAGCTAGTGTTCGATTACCTTCTCTGTAATATAACCTGTTTTTTTTTTCATTTTCCATCTCTTTTCCCCACTGTATTAGAGGCTGGGTCAGTTTCAGATTGACTTTCCTTTGTGTGCTCTTTAGCTTATCTATTAACTACCTTAAATGTCAGTCATCATAGGAAATGATCTTTGCTCTGAATAAGTCCAGTTTCCCTTGTCTGCAGTGTGCTGAATGTATGCCACACATTCCATAATTTCTTGTGTGTCTGTGGTTATTATAAATATATTTTAAGGATCTCTTAAACTCCACAGTCTTTATATTCTAGTTTTGAACAGTCATGGTTGTTTTATGCTCAAATTTCTATTGTTGAAAACTTTTCTTGTTTCAAAATGTTTTACTGGTCTGGGGTCTTTCATAATATTTAACAGAGCTCCCTTCTGATGGAAATGTTTCCAGTATTTTCAGCTAGAGATGTGGAAGTATGATGTCCCGCCTATGGTGGAATTTATGAGTTTGGTTTGTTCTTCATGAGTTTTTCACATGGTTTCTTAGCCAGGTCTCTGCCCTTGAAGACAGTTGTATTCATACTGCTCAGACTTCTTTGACTGAGCAAGCTTTTTATCACAGCCCATTACAGCGACTTGGCATCAAACCATGCCTAAAGGGCTGCTACTGATGGACAGAACTAATGTCGTAATTCATACACTGACAACCCCTTGAAAGATCCACTATTCAGGGTGTCAGGTCAACTTTTTAATACCTTATAGGTGTGAGAAGATCATTCCATACCACACGCAGCCAGGACCACTCGTCTTCAAGTTTCATTTGCCACAATGATGTTGTCTTCTCTTGTCACACTCCTAATTAGTTCCTATTTTTTAGGTGTTTGTTCGGCATTTCTTTATGTATAGACTGGACAGGGCAGAGGGGTGGTGGCGATTTCCACATTTTTCCAGTCTATTATGTTGATTCCACTATTATCAAGCAGAATCTCAAAGGCTAAGAAGGATGTGCAAGTATTCTGCCAACTCCACATCCAGCCCAACCACACAGACTTTACCACTTCCTTGAATCCTCATGTGCTGCATCAGTTTTGGTTTCTTAAACAGCATACTTACTTGAATCACGCTGTGTGGTCTGAGTGTGGAGGAATTTCTGGGAGTCTAGGGGCCAGAGACCTTCATCCACACTCAGACCATATCTTATTCAAGGTCCGGAGTCTGTTTTCCCCTATATCCAGTCACTGTTTCTCGATGTAAAAACCAAAGTTCAAGTGGATGTGGAAACAAACAAAAGTATGTGACTGTGAGGTGCTGGGGATCCACACTCATGCTGCCGTGTTCAATGAACAAACTTCCTCATCTCTTTTATAATGAGAATGGTTAATTAAAAATTAAGGAAGAGGAAACTCATCTTGCCCCAGTGCTGAAACCCCTTAGTCCAGGTTGAATGCACTTTTGCTTCTTCTATTTGGCCTTTGTGCCTATTAAATATGGATGATATATATTTTTTAAAAAACACTTTAAAATCTAGCCCTGAGCATCCTTCTGTTTTATACCTCACTTCAAAGTGCCTTTGATGGCCTGAGAAGGGTAAGAGATTAAGATGCTGTATGCTCTCTGAGAGTGCTACCTCCTACTTCTGCTCTCTGCCCACCACACCCCTTCACCTGGAGCGCCTTCATTCTCACATCCTCATCCTGAAGTTCAAACACGGCCTCCTGTGTTAGCTACTTGTCCAGTTGCTCTGTGAGATTTGACCAGAACAACTTAAGGGAGGAAGGATTTATTCTGGCTCACAGTTTGAGGAGATATAGTCCACCACAGTGGGAGGGGCATGGCACTGGGAGTAGCTTAGTGTGGCAATAGGAGCTCACACCATGGCTTGTCCACACCCCTGTGTACCAGGAAGCAGAGAACTCACACTGGAAGTGGATTTGGACTATATCTTACGAAGCCCATCCTCTTCCCACCAAGAAATCTGCTTCTCTCAGCTAGGCTCATCCTCCTTAAGGCTCTAGAACCTTCCTAAACAGTGGCACCCACTAGGTACCAAGTATTCAAATGCTTGGGCCTACAAGTAGCATTTTATATTCAACCTACAACAATTTTTTAGAATAATTTCCTCAGTGTTTCTCCACAATCTTATGCAAAATCATTCAGTCATCAAAGACACACGGAGTATCAGTGGTTTGCATTGAATACTGACCCTCTTGGATAGGCAAGACCACAAGAAGTCAGCTCTCCTCCTGTGATACCCAAGCGTTTGGCTCAAAACTCTGCCAGCAGTTCTCAGCCTTGTGGTACTTTTACCTCTAAAGATATTTGGCAATTTCAGAAGATATTTTTGGTTTTCAGGACTGAGTGAAAAGAGTGGCATCTAGTGGGTAAAGGCCAGAGATGCTGTTAGCCATCTTACAATATGCAGGACGGTACTGGGAAGATGCTGCACAAATGTCTACTCGTCCCAGATAGGAAACTGACAGCAGATCAAAGAAATGATTCTGCCAAAGGGCAATTTAGTGATCTAACAAGTAAACAGAGTGAGTATGGGTAAGGGTTTGCTTACAGGGACAGGGACAACTCAAATGCATGTCATCACTGTAAAAACCACAGCAACCTGGACTATGACTCAGAAAAGCTGCATCCCTGGTCCCTCTTTTAAGTCCTGCAAGTTAGAGAAGCTCTTCTCTACAATCCTTTCCCGTTAGTCTCCTAACCAGTTCTGCTTCCATAGCCTTAGGGAAGGAGTCCTTCAGAATCTTGTACATTTCAGATTTCCCAAATATGTGACATTTATTCACTTCTTGAGTCTCATGAGCCTCTTCCCTCCTTTCTGGGGTAACATTTTAATCCCAGAAAATTGCGGTACAACAGATTGCCCCATGCAACAGAGAATCACCCGATCCCAAATGTTCATAGTGCTGAGGCTGAGAAAGCCCTATAATGAGGAGGATATGTGCCTGGTCATCCTTCAGTGATGTCCATCAGCCAATGAACTCCTGTTTCACAGGGGTCATAGCTCCCCATAGTTCCTCATGTCACAACAGAGAGGCGTCAATACACATTTGCCATGGAAAATGGTTAAATATTTTGTATTAGATTTACATACTTTATTTTATTTAAGAATGTTTTGCCTTCACATATGTATGTACACAACATGCATTCTTGGTGTCTGTGGAAATCAAAAGAGGACACTGGATCCTCTGGACCTGGAGTTATAGATAGTCATAAACCTCCATGTGGGTAATGGTAATAGGACCTGGGTCCTTTGCAAGATCAACAAGTGCCCTTAACTGCTGAGCCATCTTTTCACCCCTATGGAACATTGTTAAAGGTAGAGGTCTCTGTTGTCCTCAGCAGTTGTCCATGAAGACGCAGTTCAGTTTCTGGATATTCCCAATTCCTTGTCTGGTGACTTCTAGATCACAGTTCATACCCAAAGCACTGAATGTTACTTTGATGCCAGCATTTCCATCTGAATTATTTTTCCTTTCTCTAACTGATCAGCCACAGAGGCCTCCTGATTATCCTGTTTTGGTTTTCTAGTAACCTTACTATCCAATTCTCTTACATCTGCCCCCCCACCACCAAGTGAATGGTGCTGCATATACAGAAACTACAAGTTCAAACATCCCAAGTGTTATTCTATGTAGCTATTACTCTTCAATGCTGTGGCCAGTAAACAGAAATTTCAGTTTCTCTGGGTTAAGTAATTTAGGAAGAGGAGGCGATAGCCATTGAAGTCATGACCTTAGATGTGTCTGATTGTCAGGGTTACTAAAGGCAAACCTGAGTGGCCTTTGGGTATGTTTAAGTGTTAACATCAAATAGACCTCACTGCAACAATTGATGCCATCTTCATGGAGGACCAGATAAAACAGCACATCTGAAGCTCACTTAGCATGTGATAAACACCCAGAGAACTGACGTCATTGCTTTTCTTACCCCCATGTGAAAATGTCAAGTGGCCTGTCCATGGCATTAGTTTTGTGGCCAGAGCTGTAGAAATACTTCATCTCAGGATCACTGATTCTAGCCAAACAGACAGTGTCCCCTAGAATGATGTTTCAGGCTGAGAGAGTGAACCTTGCTTTATTCACTATTAGAGGCCACAACTGGTACATCCCACCAGGGCCTAGACATGCTAAGCATCTTGCTGCAGGTGAGACGTGACAAGGAACTGGCCTAGGGTCAGACGTCTGGCTCTGTGGTCAAGCCCTTGCCTCACACTTGAGAGTTGAGCATTTTCTACTCACCAGCACATCGAAAATAAAATAATACTTTACAAAAGCAGAGAACTGGCTTACTCTAGGTGCTACCACTGTTCTCCAACAGGGGAGAGCTGAGCCAAATGACCCCAGACACAGGTCTGAAATCCCTCACATGCATCATGAGTCAGCCTTCTGATGGGTGGTCAGTACACGAGGCCTCATGAAGGGGTTATAAGTCAAGTATGGGTTCAAATTTTCAACAGAAATCTAAAAGGATGCCACCAGATGAGCCCAGTCAAATCTTAAGAATGGCTTTCTATAGTGCAAAAGTTTATGAAAAACAGAAATTCAAGACTTCGTAAACAGGGTCTCAAGGCATTTTCTAGCTCTCTGACTGCCGCCTCCATGTCCAGCTCTGACGAGACAATGCTTTAACGCTTGACATCTTTGCTCTTCTCTCTGCTTATTCACATCTATTTTGCTCTGCCTCCCAAGTTCACTCTTGCTATTTCTTCCGCTGGTAGCTCCCCTCCACCACTTCAAATCTGATTTCTTCAGTTTTATTTTGTTTTTGAATCTTTCTTCACAGACAATTTGCCTTTATTCCTCTGAAATGTTTTAAAGATTTCTTCTGTGATAAAGGAACCAAGGCATGTGGAAAACCTTTAAAACTTGTATTCTAATAGCTTACAAAAGCTCCCTGCGGCACTTACTTAAAAGGAAAATAGGATGCTTAAAGCATTCTGTTTCTGATTTCAGCTTTGTTGACACATAGTTCTAAGAAGAAAGCAGGATGTTTTGTTCATGTGCTTCAGCAAGGATTTATGATCCCTCCATTGCACAGATGCTGGGAGGGCTGGCTAATCACAGCAACAGACACCTTCAGTCCAGCTAGCCCTCCTTCCTTCACTTGGCCACTAGGCGGGGCATAGGGCATTATCTATGAACTGCTGGTCTGCTGTTTAGAATGTAGACAGCACGTTTAGCTATTAGTAGTCACTTAGAGCGGTAGTTACTATATGACTTTGGAGAGGTGGCTCCAAAGGAGCGTGGGTGAGAAGGGGAGAAGGTTGGATAGAATATATTCGAAGACTAAAGAGTGAAGAAAGCAAGGAGAAGCCATGCAGTAAGTAAACTAGAAGGTTCTGTAAATAAATAGAGGGTAGAAGCAGCAAGTTCCAAACAGGCTTATATAAAAGGAGAAAGGGGATCTGAATAGACACATCTGAGATGAAAGCAAATGTCAGGGAGAAACTTTGTCTAGTACTCTTTAGAGGAGTGGTTCTCAACCTGTGGGGTCACAATCCTTTGGGGGGGATCGAATGACCCTTTCATAGGGGCCACCTAGGACTATTAGACAACATGGATACTTACATTGTGATTCATAATGGTTTCAAAATTACAGTTGAGGTAATTATGAGGTAGCAATGAAAACAACTTTATGGTTGGATGTCACCACAGCATAAGGAAATGTATTACAGGGTCCCAGCATTAGGAAGGTTGAGAACCACACTGCTTTAGAGAATGAATTTACAGAACAGTAGCATCATCATGTCGGCTGCTGATAACAAAGGTTCTAACTTTGGTTTCTCCATTAGTCTTCAAAGCTGCCAAGACATGTACTTATGACAGTTGCTACCAAACAGTGGGATTTCCTTTGTGAGCTGAACATGAAAAAAGCATGTTTCTTTATAGCAACTCTGTACACAGAACTCCCTGTTAATAGCCAGGATGTGTGAAGGGGGAGGGAGTCTGAATGGATACCAGAATGCAATCTGAGTGTTGTTCCACAGATGACACCCACCTTTTACTATAAGGCAGAGTCTCTCATCCACCTGAAACTCACCACATGGGCTAGGCTAGCTGACTAGTGAGGTCCAGGGATCATCTAGTCTCCATATCCCAGAAATGGGATTCAAGCAGACTCCACCATGCCTGGCTTGTTTTTAAATTGGGGTTCTGGGGTTAAACTCAGGTCCATGTTCTTCTTGGCTAAGCACTTTGTTGAATGGGCGCTCTCCTCAATCCCACTCCCAGGTTATTTTTTTAATGGGGTTTCACGTATTCTCCAGACTTCTAGCTCAATGAGAAAAGCAAAGACATATCACCTACTTTGATGAAGTTCTAGGATTTGACATGGAGTGAGTCACAAAGATCTCTGAGGTATAAAACTAAGTTGACTGAATTCAATAGTTTCACGTTCATTGACAAAAATGTTCTGTCAAATTGCTGCTGGCGAAGTTTGACCACTATGTTGATCCTCCTCTTCATTCTCTTCCCAGACTTTGCAAGTCATCTACACTCTTAGAGAAATCTATATCCTGGACCAGCGAGATAGCTTAGTGGGTAGAGGTGCTTGCTGCCAAACCTGAGGACCTGAGTTCAATCCTTAAGTCCCACATGGTGGAAAGAGAAACCCAACCTTGGAGAGTTGTTCTCTGACCTGCACATGTGTGCCTGTGCTCATACATGTATATACAAATATGCACAATAAGTATAATTTTAATCAAACAATAATAAAGAAATCTACAGTATCCTTCTATCTTCAGTATTCACTGTGCTCCAGGAAGCTATGGACAATTAATTGAGATCAGTAGCTCGGGTGAAATCTGTGTAAACCTGGTAACCCTGACCCTACTGTGTGCCAGCAGCACACAGGGCAGGTGAAGTCAGTCACAAAGCTGGTCTTCCTTCCTGCCCATGTCAGTGGCCAGTTTACTGCCTTCACCACATTCCTTAATGCTCTCAAAGCCATGTTCCTCAAAAAAATAGGAAAGAACTCAATGTTTCTGTGTATTGACCAACTGTATTTTACTATAGGTAATTTGAAAAGAATCAGCTAATGTTTTCCTTCTTCCTCTCAGAAGCGTTTGCTCTTCCTAGCATTGACAGCCACCCTCCTTCCTACTTTTACAAGAGATTAGGTATGGTTCTATGCATGGTAAACTTGTCCATACAGTATGTCATGGCCCCATGGGATCGTGTTTAGTCACTCTCCCTATGAGATACTTTTAGAGCAAAACAATGGCAGGCTAAGCCTGGGATAAACTCTATGGTCATTACCTTGCATTTGTATTTGACCTTTCACCTGAACCACATTTGCCCGGAAAGTTTAGAAAGGAGCTTGACTTGTTGAGATTGTAAGTCAACTCATTTTTGAAACCAAGGAGGACAGGTTTGAAACAGTCAGACATTCTCCAGGACCTGGGCCTGGTGGCTTCCATCTCTTTGGGGACTAGAAAACACACCTATACTCACTGATCTGAAGGAAACCGCTCTGCTTTTCAAAATTCATCTGAGAATTCTTAGTTCTTTACAATTCAGGGTGCTGGTTGGAGAACACTGAAAACTAGAAAAGGCTGTTTCATTTTCTTTTTTTATGCTAAATGTGTAATGGTTCTATGAGAAGAAATGCTGCTGGAGAGCCCTCAAAACGTCATGCAATGTTCTGACTCACCCCTCGAGGGACACTACTGAAGTGACAGAACCACGTTGACACGGGGTGGGTCACTTTGTGATAAAGGCAGTTGAAAACAGTAGATGAAAAGAGAACAGTCTAACCTTGCCTTTTCTTCCTAAAACTAGGAAAGACACACTCCAGTGAGAAAGATGCCCTCCTGAACCTTTTGCATGGCAACATTCTGTGACCGAAAGTCTCAGTGTGGAGAGTTCTACAGCCAAACCTGGCTAAAATACTTTGCATTCTCTTGTCCTCCAGACACAATTTACTTCCCCATACCACCTCTCTTGACTGAATCTAACACAAGCATGTGGGTTTCCTTTCCATACGACAGCTCCCATGTCATGTGAAATTTGTATTAAATTTGTATGTCTTCTTCCGGTTCATTCACCATTATCTGTGTTAATTTAATACCCACACTCAGCTAAGATGCTAAACAGGTAGAGTGCAGCTAACATTTTACCTCCCCTACGTTATAAAACCCCAACACAGAGACTCACACAGAGGCAGAGAGACAGAGACAGACAGACACACACACACACACACACACACACACACACACACACACACACACACACATCTCTTTTCTTACTCTTTGCCAGCACAATCCTCCCATTTCCTCAGATCCCAAGTTCCCATAGCAGCCAGTGTTGTCTCCCACCACAATGTACTGCATGCGAGCAATCCTAGCACTATGGAGCTGAGACAGAAGGATCAGAGTTCAAGGTTAGCTAGGGCTAAATGCAAGTGCTTCTCTCAAAAGTAAAACTCAAAAAGGGAAAACAAGAAATAGTCTCACTTTCCCCCCAAACCCTACTTAGTTCTTCAGTTAGAGTGTATTCTGCCTTACAATATTACTTTTTGTTTGGAAAACGCATGACTTGTAAATCGTCCTGAGGATCCTGGTAATGTCCCTACTCTTGTAACCTAATGGCATTCTGCTCCACTGAGCATGGAAGAACAGGACCACTAAGATCCCTGGGAGTGCCCTTGAAGATATTCAACCAACCACAGTCTACCAGCACTCGGTTCCCACGGATCCCAGGGGAAGGATAAATTATGTATTAAAGATCCTGTTCTTTTGGGTGTGCATGTGTGCAAATGCATGCTTGTTTGTATGCACATTCGTGTGTACAGATGTGTGCACAGACACATGGAAGTCAGAAGGCAAGCTCAGGTATCTTTGCTGAAGGCACTGTCCACGTTTGTTTTTGAGACAGGGTCTCTTACTGGCCAGGAGAGTCACCAAATAAGATCAACTGGATGGACAAGGAGCCCCTGGAATCTACCCACCTCCATTTCCCTGACCACAAGCTCAGGATCACCATACCCAGCTCTTGAAAACTGTGTTTTCTGAGATTCGGATTCAGGTCTTTGGTGGTAAACACTTTACTGACAGAGCCAGTTCCCCAACCTGAGAAACCTTGAAGATACTGTGGAAATTGAAACCTTCCCAGTGCTGCAGAATTAACACAGCTTTATCAAAGAGTCCCAGCCTGTCTCCCATTGTGTAATTCATTTGTTCACTAGTGTATTGAACATCAAATGTTCAGGCGTTCTAAATGATGGTGATGATACAGCAGTGAGTAAAGTGAACAAGACTGCTAGCCATAGAAATCATGTGATTTTCATTTCCTGGACAGCACTTGTTCCTTGGATTTTTGTTTTTGAGAAAGCTGCCTCCCTCTCTCTTCTCATAGAACAACACGACAAGGATGGAGCGTGTGCCCGGGGTGGGGGTGGGGTGGCTTATGTCTCCAGGTTTTAGAAATGAATTACATTGAATCAGTCTTAGGCAATGTATGCAACAAATATTTTTGAGGCCATTATTAAGCTCCAGGGGCTTAATAAAGCTGGACATTGGCAATATAATTATAAACTAAATAGATATGGTTCTGGGTGCTGGTCTTGTACTACTCATAGTTAAAGGGGACAGACAGACCATAGAGCTAAATGTCTGACCACAGTGTGTGTGTGATGCGTGTCTGATACTATGACAGGTAGACAGTTACTCCTTCCCCACTTTTGCAAAAATGGTTCTCTATACTAAGATAGACACAGAAAATATGCAAAACTAAAGACAGAATCAGGAAATAGAAAAAGCACTTTCTATTTTCAAATCACTGCAAATGGTGTGTGATATCAGTCATGTGACTAAAGACAAATTTTGCTTTGTAGGTCAACAATCAAAGACAGTTCTAAGACAGAAGAGCTTTGCAGTTTTTAAATATAGTATCTTCAAAATGGCATATTAATATTTCCAGAATATTAATGAAGTCTTACCTTCTAGAACTTATCCTTGTTTTCATGATGAATTGATGGACTAAAAATACCATTATCTTTGGTTGTATGAAAAGAAACTTCTGACTCCCTGGCATAACTTTTAAGCCCAACACAAGTATCACCTAGACACTATCAAATCATTAGTTTTTACTAGACACAAACAACTATTCAAATGTAAAATATACTAAGAGACTTTTAGAAGACATCTAATCAAACTCATGCAGTGACCTGACTCATTAGCTTTTGTTCTCTGCTGGAACACTTTGCTGACTATTTCCAGAAAAATTAAAGATGTGATTGAATATTTGAAAATCCTTTATTTTTCATAAGACCATATAAATAAATTAGATTAGTGTTAGTTATTTTCATGCACATGTATCTTTCAGAGAGAAAACAAATTATTGAAATAATTCAGCGTTGACATGTATGGGCTGAAGAAAGTGTCACCTCTTGGAAGAGCCTTAATTTCTTTCTTACTCTTTAAAAATTACATGCTTGTATCTTAGTCAACTGAGACATGGTTCTATTGCTGTGAACAGACACCATGACCAGGGAAACTCTTATGAAAGAAAGCATTTAACTGGGGGCTTGCTCAATTTCAGAGACTTAGTCCACCATCATCATGGCAGAGAACATGGCAACATGCAGACAATCTTTTCAGCAATTTCACTCCCTGGTGACTAAGCATTCAAACATATGAACCTATGGAGGCCATTCTTATTCAAGCACTACACTTGTCTGCAGTGTATCTTAGTCATATCTACTCCTAGCTTGCCCTCAATTCCCTCTGGGCCTCCTCTTCCCCAACCACAACCCCTTCCCAACAACTTCTTCTTCTTCTTCTTCTTCTTCTTCTCCTCCTCCTCCTCCTCCTCCTCCTCCTCC
>CABHPR010144956.1:49602-62155 GCA_902168415.1 Peromyscus melanophrys
TCTCTCACACACACACACACACACACACACACACACACACACACACAATAACTCATGGAGTCCAGTTAGTGGTGCCATATTTGCATGGGTGTGTGACTCGCCCCCCTAAATTTCCACATTGTTCTAGCTCTGGATGCTGAGAAATAAGAGATCCATGGACCTTGAGCCCCCAGCCCCAACTTCCCTGGTTCTTCTAGCTTCTAGCACTAACTGGCAAGGCATCCCCAAATTCTGAGCACTATCTAATTTGCATGCTATATTTGAAAGTCTGAGATTGATACCAAAATTTGCATTTAAAAAAGAATTTATTTATGTAAAGAACTCTAAAGACAAGAAACTATATTTGAAACAAAGATAATAAAAATCTTTCTTTCTAGGAAAAGGAATGATTAGGAAGCCTTAGAGTCTTACCCGTTTCCAGATAACTTTGATTTTCATACTTTTTTTCCTAAACACCTTTTTCTAAATCCTCTCATTTCAAGTAACTATTCCTAAAATCTTAGCTCTAGTATAAAATTAGAAAGTACTGTAACTCCAGCCAGATGCACAAGGGATAGTTGTGGAGATCTACTGAAACATGACCCTATTTTCACCCAGGATTTCCTCAAATCCTATTTAAAGTTAAGCTTATTGAAGCTTTTTAATCCTGAGCTTTAGAAAGCTTGGCTGAGGTGATTATTTCTGAAATCTATGTGTCTTATTTTCCAGAGTCCAGTCAGCTCAGTAGCGTGGATTCCATCGTGCTTTTTCAAACACCTTTTGGAAATGAAAACAGAGCTGTTCTTTATTTTCTTCCCTCAGGAATCTCTGAGGTTCTGGGTCAATGAGCAGGCTGACTTCTTTGTCTATCTTCATGGGCGAAGGCAACAATATTCACCCTTAACTAACTGAACTACAAATAATTTCCAGTAGTCTAAGCTTTAGAGTTTTAGAATAAAGATCCTTCTGGTCTCAAAATGTGCAAAAATTATTACTTTGGAAGATTATTATTTGAGTCAAGTCCTGTAAGGACGCATTTCTGCAACTGAAATATTTGACTGACTTCACATTTACTCACTTATGATTCATAGATATACATGCAAATGTTTTTTAAAACACCCACCTCACCAAAGAAGAAAAGGAGAGATTGTGAAAACAATCTCCAGAGTGAATACAGGCTTTAGAAAAACAGCAAATCAAAAGTGTTGGCATCCTGCCATCTAGTGGTCATCAGTGGTACTACAGTATTTTGACATTTACAACTTCCACTCAAGTGTTCCAAAGTGTGAGGATCCCCAAAAGACAATGTTGTTGTATATAGTTGTATGTGTATATGCATGTGTAAATGATCTAATATTTTAAGTTATTGGCAGAAACTTCCACAGTCATTAGATTCCAGTAATGAAGGTAAACATCAGATCAACAGAAAGGAAGTCCAGTTCAATATTATAAGCATATCACTGAACTCCATGCGGCTTTGATATTTTAATTGAGAAGGTGAGAAGGATCAGGAAGAAGCTAGGTAGCTCCTGAACTCTGAAGGAACAAGGGGTGGAGCCTCTTGTCCCAATCTCTACCTCCCCACCGCCCCGCCCCCCAGCTGGTCTACAGAAGGATAGCACATTTTTATTATAATGCAGACAGCGTGTTAGCCTCACACCATTCATTAAACACCCACAGAGTGTACATAAAAGGCAAGGGGACCCAATGTTTATTCTCAAATTTACTTAATCCCTTTGCTCTTCCTATATCATCTTCAAGTCAAGTAGTAAGCTGCCCTCTGTGGCAAGCAATTAGTAAAGTACAGGGCATTCACCTCCAGTGGATGATGCCACCAGCCAGGTAATCACTTGGGACAATCTTGGTCCAGTCACCTTCAGTGATGCAGAAGCAACACCTCAGTTTCCACCCTAGCATTTGTTCCAGCTGACATCAGACATCGATGCTCCCAGACATCCCAAGAGCTAGTCAGTTTGCTCTCAGCCGGTTTTTAAGTCAGCTACAGAACATTGAAATGCACATTTTCACATCTTGCTCATGAACTTAAATGGCAAAATAGGACAATTTAAGCTTTAGCTCAGATTATTATTTACGTCAACATTGAACCAAGACTGTGCTATCATTTCATTATTCACACACAGACTAAATGACTTTGTGTTCACTTCAAGCCTCTCTGTCTTCTTCCTTCTTATGTTCGTCTTTTGGTGAAGCTCATCTTCCCACTGACTCTTCTGGGTATTTTCCACTTTATTCCCATCAAAATCTGCCTCAGGTTTTGTGTCACAGACCAAATAGAAGGAGATGATCCCAGTGTGAGTTAAGTAAAGCTTCCCAGAGGTAGGCAAGGGCACCATCAACCTTCAGCCTGTTTCCCATCCATATTTCATTTTTGAGAAATGCAGTAGAGGTATTGGCTACTCTTAAAGCTAAAATGTCAAACTGGTTTGCTGTGAACAAAAGTCACAGGAGACTCAAGCACAGAGACCCAAAGAGGGGGTAGCAAAGCTAGATCCTTAAAGTGTTAGACTTGAAAAGGTTGAAAATATTAATTTAGGCCCTAATTTAACCCCTGGATTTTAGGGGATAGGAAGGGAGAGCTCCTGAGGAAAGAAGGGAGAGAGGAAAGAGGCAAGAACTAAAATAATATATGAACAACAGGGCATTTCTGCTCATGCTTAGTGTTCAGCTGTCTTAAAAATACCAGCACCCAGACTCTGTTTTTCATTTAAGATTGAATTTTTTTCCCTTTAACCACACCAGTACATGTGTATTCTAGGAGTTTTAATGTGGTGTCTTAATCTTTACCATGATCTTGTGAAGTAAGAAGTCACTTCATCTTATTTTACAAATGAAGAAATGAAGGAGTTGAACCAGGCAAATAGCTGCCTATGAGGAAGTAGGTAGGAAGAGGGAGCAGAGCTTGGCAAGGTCCTGTGCACTCTGTTGTGGCCCTCTCCCTGTCCTTACCCACTTTTCCTTTACTTCCTTTCTGATTCCTCTGCTGTGGATATCGATCACTCTGTATGCTGTGAATGTGTTGCTCTGATTTGGTTGATAAATAAAATGCTGATTGGCCAGTAGCCAGGCAGGAAGTATAGTATAGGTGGGACAAGCAGAGAGGAGAATTCTGGGAAGTGGAAGTCTGAGTCGGGAGACATTGCCAGCTGCCGCCGCCACCATGAGAAGTAAGATGTAAAGTACCTGTAAGCCACAAGCCACGTGGCAACTTATAGATTAATAGAAATGGGTTAATTTAAGATATAAGAACTAGATAGCAAGAAGCCTGCCACAGCCATACAGTTTATAAATAATATGATTCTCTGTGTTTTCACTTGGGTCTGAGTGGCTACAGGCCCCAGCGGGACTGGAGAAAACTCCAGCTACATTCCTCAGCCCATCATCCCCATCTTGGATCCCTTTGTTCCTTTTTTTTTAACAATCATTCTCTCCCCTCCCCCCACCATTAAACTGGAAAAAATGATGGGCAGGAGCCTACAGTACACTGTGGTAAGTAAGTACACAGGCCTGAGTTTCACAAGGCTCCATTCTTCTTCAGCTTGGGCCACTGAGCAAGATACCTGCCCTGGAATCTCAGGCTCCCATTTGCAAATTCAAACAGTAGGACACCTTGTGAGGTGAGTGCCTCTAAAGAACCTTGGAGTGGAGTCTGGTGCAGAGTGAGGATGGGCTCGCACCTGCCTCCCCTACCCAGCTTTGTTAAATGACAGCATTTAGAATTTTTTGAGTATAAATGTTGAAATATCCTTCCCATTTAACTTTTCTTCCTACTTTCTAGATGGCAAATTGCTCAAGGGAGGCAACCTCTCTTTTTGAATGCCAGAGATTAACAAATGTTAAACAGTTGCTGTTATAACCTTATCTCGAGTCTCCAGTGTGACATTGGTGGAGTATAAATTTAGAACAAATTTACATGAAAGGTCAGCTGCTTAGTGATGATGGAGATCTACTGCTTCTTATTTAAAGTGGGGCACCAACCAAGGCAAGCGGGGAGGACTTAGGAGGTGTCCTAGCACTCACTAATGACTCCCAGGCTATAAGACATGGTAAGGAGACCCCAAAAGAGCTGTGGGGAACCCATCACCAATGGCTTGGAATTGCCCACTGCCTGTCAGTCAACTGTGCCTTTGCATGATACAGTCCACCACTGGGACTTCTCCAGAAGGAATAAGAAGACATTGAAGACCACGTGCCCAGTGCAAAAAGTGTCTACTCAGCAGGTTTAAAGTGGACAGTAGTGATAAATAAAAACATTGGTCACAACTGCTGAAGAACATTCTCATAAAGAAGAAAAACATGATCTGTTGATTTGGCTTAATAAAAATGATAGATACCAGCTGTTAGGGTTTCTATTGCTGTGAAGAGACACCAAGACCAGGGCAACTCTTAAAAAGGAAAACATTTATTTTGTGGGCCTACAGTTCATTATCATGGTGGGAAACATGGTGGCATGCAGGCAGGCATGGTGTTGGGAAAAGAGCTGAGAATCCTACATCTTGATCTGTAGGCAATAGGAAGTAGACTGACAGTGGGCATAGCTTGAGTTTAAGAGACCTCAAAGCCCACCTAAACAGTGATACACTTCCTCCAACAAGTTCACACCAACATAACCACACTTCCTAATAGTACCACTCCTTATAGCTTATGGAGGCCAATTACACTGAAACTACCACACCAGCTTAAATAATTCCCCTCATCACTCACAATGTGCTTAATGGAGTTACCCAGTCACGCCCTATTTTGGGTGTCAGAATTTCCTGTGTGATGCACACCTGGACTTGACCAGCTAGTGGAGAACTTTTTGGGCTTTCTCTTAGGTTCCCATCATATTCTCCTTACTATTAAGTGTTATTTTCATGCTGATCCCCTCCCAGCCCTCTTCTTTCCCTTTAATGACTGGAGAATAAACTAGGCAGATTTTGATAGTTACTCCAATGTTTGGAATGTAGTTCATAGCCCTCAATTTCTAATGAATATGTTCTTCTTAGCAGAGAACATTCATCTCAAGAGCTTCACCAACAGCATACAGGGGTCTATCCATTTGTTTACGACTCATGAAGGAGGAAGTCATTCTGACAAAGTCTCCAAACTGCCTGTGAACACTCCCCTTAGTGTAAACACTCACTGAGGAAAACTTTAGGGCTTTGGTTGGTGTTATTCACTACACAGTACCATTGAGATGTCTATCAAGTGGGACTTTATGAATTCAATGTTTATATTCCTTACCACATTTCTACTTTTGAGAAATAATACTTGGATGGCTTTGTCAACTTGTTTTAAAATATAATCAAATCATTTATATGTCTTGGACTTATTTAGTATTTTGTCTTTAAAAGTCAATCAATTTTCTTTTGAAAAATCATATGATCTAGAAAATTATTTTGAGAGTCAGAGCCTGGAATGAGCTTTTGAATCCTAGAAGCCCACCCTAAGTGACATACTTCCTCCAACAAGACCACATCTCCTAATTCTTCTAATCTTTTCAAGCAATTTCACTCCCAGGTGACTGGTGACTAAGCATTTAAATATATGATCCTATGGAGGATATTCTTATTCCAACCACGACACTTGTCTGACATATATCTTGGTCATATCTATTCCTGTCTTGCCCTCAGCTCCCTCTGGGCCTCTCCCTCCCCCAACTACATGCAAGTATGCAGTAAAGACTTCTTGTTGAATTCTGATAGACAGTCCTGAGGGTTATCAATGCTGTACTGAGTCAACTATTAACTTGCTTAATCTGGAAATCAGTCACACATCTTCAACTAGCCTCCACGATTTGAGAGAAATATATCAAAAGACTCTGGCAATATTGGCTCCCAGACAGTGAACTAATATGACTCCTTGCTCTCGATGAGTCAGTGAAAGGCAGTACCTTCTAATAGCTCTTCACCTCTTGTTTGCTGGTCTTGCATCACACCTGAATCTTCCGACAGTCATTCTTCACCTGGTCAGACACAATAACCTCTGAGCGTGAGGATACATACAGCCAGCAGACTCAGCGCATTACATGTGTTTTAACATTCCTAATCTAGACTTTCCTTTCTGTCTATCTGAAAACGAACAGCTTTAGGACTGATTCACAGGTAAATTGGGTTGCAGTTGAAGTAGATACTTGAATTGTAGATACCAATGCCTTAGTAGAAAAATAAAATAAAATAAAATAAAATAAAATAAAATAAAATAAAATAAAATAAAAGCTATAGCGGAATATAGGAACTGTGGCTAGTGCTTGGGGACTAACTGCACAGTAGCAACAGCATTAATTCAAATCTCCACAGGGAATGAAAAGGTCTCTTTAATCCTACCCCACAGGGGAAAGTCAGTGAAGTGATGGGAGAGCATGAGGGCAGACCCGAGAGAACTCTGGGATGTGTAGCCCCAAACCCTTGATGATGCAGGCGTGATGAAGGGAGAAGCAGGCAGATATGCTTTTCTTGAGTTCATTCTTTTCCTTGTGTAGATGGTGTGGAGACAAGGTAAGTTTATTTACAACTAATACAATAGAGTTTATTGCGGTTTCTTGAAGCACATAACTTGTGATGCTTATGTAGAAGGGAACCTGTGTCATGGTGGAGAAAGGGAGAAAAACGCAGAACAAGGACACTGAACAGAGAAGTAAAGGTTTCAGTGTTTTAATAAGGTTCACAGAGTTTGTTTCAAAAGAAACTCCAGACAAATGGCTACCTGTGGTGCCATTAGCAAGCCAAAGCACATGCTGGCCTCCAGGCTCCCCCAGTACCTGCAGCTCTTCTCACCCCGCCCCCACCTAAACTTCTCCAGCTCCTGGGCTTCCCTTCCCCTAGCTTCTTATTCCTATATAACCCCACCATTTTGACCATGTGCTCTTTCTCTCTCTCTCTCTCTCTCTCTCTCTCTCTCTCTCTCTCTCTCTCTCTCTCTCTCTCTTTTGTCTTCCTCTCTTAGTCCACCCTCCACCCCAAGACAAGGTCCATTCTTCAGGCCATGTTCAGTCTACTACTTTCTCCCTGCCCTGGATTCTTCCAGATGCCTCTGGCTGTTCTCTCCTTCATGTCTACAATAAACCCTTCCCTTCCATCACACCTTGGAGCAGTGATATCTTCCCTTTATACAAAATTCACGCAATCACTTCAGGATCAAACAACCAATAAATAGTGGCACCTCCCTTTGCTGCCCTTCTGTGTCAGCCAAGTTCTGCCTCCTGGTGAGCCTGAATTGATGGCCTCCAACTCTTCCAAACTGGGGTATTTCCAGCCACACCCAGTCCCTATGCTGATGACACTCTATGGCTTAGGCACATGGTCTGCTGATCTGGCTTCAGACTCCAAATCTAAAAGAGCAACCATACCACATCTAAGTATGAAGGATTGTGAGAATCAAGGCAAATATGGGGGAAGGGCATTTTCAGTGTTTATAGGAACATGCTGGAATCCTTGGGCTCTCTGCTCATGGCATCTCAGAGAGAAACACTTCTCCTTCTCTCTGCTACTGCCCCAGGAGTGTACACATTGGACAGATCAACCTTCCAACTTCTCAAGCTTGTCCATAGACATCCCTTTAATGGCTGAAGGACTCAACAGAGACCTATGGATGGACTGGACATTATAATCAAAAGCTACTCCCAAAGATGCTCTTGGAAGAATTTACCAAGACTTTTATTCTGTTCTCTGTTACAATAAACGTTAAAGTGCTCAGTGAAACAATTTAAATTTCAGTATAAATATTTCAAATAAAGTTGATACTAGAGAAAAGTGTTATGTGGGCACAGTGCCTGATTTTATGAAACATGGCCTTGCTGAGTATATGATTATAGACGTGTGATGTGCAGCCTTAGCCTACAGTGTCCTTGTTCTATGTAACTATCTTGTTTTCTCATATACACTTTACCATATTATTCACAAACAGTGCTTTACATTGAATATCCCAACTCTGATCTTACTTTTACTTCTTTTTCTAAACAACATATAGCATCTGGTATTCCTCAACTTCCATCTGAAAGTTTAGCACAAAAGTGGTACTTTTTGTCTTCACCTTTCCCCTTTCTCTTGTAGTTCCAAGTATCTAGTCCAGTGTTACAAGTTACAACTCTCTTGCTCCTCGCACTGTCTTTGGTGGTTTGAATGAAAACGGCCCCCATGGGCTCCTATATTTGAATGCTTGGTCCCTAGTGGATAGAACTATTTGGGGAAGAATTAGGAGGTGTGGCCTTGTTGGAGGAGGTGTGCCACTGGGGGTGGGCTTCAAGGTTTCAAAAGTCCTTGCAAAGTCCGGGCTCTCCCTCTCTGCCTTCAACTTGTGGATCAGATGTAAGCTCTCAGCTACTGCTCCAGCACCATGCCTGCCTGCAGCCATGCTCTCCACAATGATAATCACGAACTCACCCTCCAGAACTGTAAGCAAACCCTGCAATTACATGCTCTCTAAGTTGGCTTTGTCACAGTGTCTCTTCCCAACAGTAGAACAGTAACTAAGACACTCTCTTTTTCCAATCCTTGTCAATCCCATTTTTTTCTCTGAGTTGAATACTTCTTCCTAGTTCACACCTCCTACAACCCAGCTAACTTCACCCCAAAACCCTGGCCACTGACCAAGTCTCTTGTTTTCCTTTCACTCCTTAATGTGTCTAGACGTCTCCTGAGCCTTGGAGTGCATTCAAGGAATCATGAAAAGGATTTTCCACTTACTCATAAGATGCAGCTTCAGCTCCATTGTAAAAATGACTGTTGAGTTGTTAATTTATTTTGGTTTGTTAAGACAGATCTCTCTGTGGAGCTAAGGCTTGCCTTGTCTTCTCCATTTTATTCTTGTCTGCCAAGAGTGGGCACCATCACACCTGGTCCAAAACTGCTTTTCACTTTACCATATGAAAACAGTACCTTGGGGGTACAGGACTATTAAGGCTTTAACTGACAGCAGACTCAAATATAGTCAAAGTTCCATTTGTCTCAAATGTTTCTAGTGGGAATTTTGAGGTAAAAGTAGATCGTCACAGAACCATTACCAAGAACAAACTTTAATACTTTACATCATTAATTTTTGTGTTATAATAAACCCCTTATTAAAACTGGAAGCTTAGGCATGTAGCTCAGCAGTAGAGCAATTAATGTGAACGTACAAGACTCTAGGTTTGATTAATGGTACCACATACTCAAAAAATAAAATTCCCTAAAAACCAAAAAGCTATCTTGAATTAAGCCTTTCTTTTCTGAGACTTGAAAGCAACTATGTTGCTTTCTGGAGTGTCTGTGTGAATGTGTGCCAGCCCTGTGGAAGTGAACCAGCATCATCAGGCCCTGGAATCACTGTGGCAGAGTGGACGGTGGCTTTGAAGTGACACTGGCTGAGCTCCAACTAGGATTCAGAAATCTGAGCAGAAGGGGAACTGGGTCATCAGCCTAAGAAGCTCTCTGAAATCTCCATGCTGATCTGCAATCATTAGCTCCTCTCCCTTGAGAATGAAACTTCAAAAGTAGCTGAGTGCAAAGGTCTTTTCTGAAATCAGATTGGAATAAATATTTCAAATATAAACTCCAATACAGAGAAGGACAAGGGATAGTAGCAATAGCCTAACTGGTTTACATAATGAACACAAAAGACTATATATAATCATACATACCTTTTCTTGGTATTATTTGATAGCTTTTGATTGGTTGCATCCAGGTATAGAGCTATTTGGCATTTTTCCAGACCTACAATTTGACCCAGATCCTAGAAATAAGAAATTAATACAGACCTGCTGTACAGAGGGAATAACACAAATTCTCCACAAAGAAATTTTAGTCTGCAGCCTATTTCTCAGCACTAATGGTCTCTGGAGGGTATACCCCAAATCCTCTCAAAAAAATTTTTCCTGACATTTCTTGAAAACATGATACTCAGCTAAGGAAACAAAAGTCACACTTCGTGATCCACATTGACTCATTGTTTTACTAAAAGTGTTACCACTCGGGTAACTGGTGTCCTTTCTTCTACCAGGATATAAATCATGGATGCACCAGAAGCTCTGCCCATTTAGAATTCCCCAGCTCTTGACAGTACTTTCATTACAACTCCCAAGTGTAAGGTTGGCCAGGTTTCCAAGACCCTGGCAGAGAAGAAGGCTCCACTTCCAGGCCCAAGGGTGTCTCAGATCTTTGGCACTGAGGCCTCTACTGCTCTTCTCCTGCCATTGTCAATGCTGTGGTTGCTCCTTGGCCGTCACACTGATCCAGCTTGCTCCGAGGCTTTGCTCTGCCTCTGCCTTGATCACTGTTGTCAGTGACTATGGCTCCTCTGCTTCCGTAACTCTACCTGTCTGCCATTCACAGGGTGGCCTCCTCAAACGCAACCACAAAAGGGGTGTTCAGGTGTTCAAGCCAACCATAGCAGACCTTCATGTGACATTTACACCAGTAAAGGCAGGACTTCTTTTGCTCTGGACCTAACAGTCCCATTGCTAGGCCGTGCACTTCCCCTTTGGCCTGGGTGACTATGATGGCAAAGGAAGTTCCGCGCAAGCTGTTTGAAACAGATGTGGCAGCACCTCCATGGCACCGGTCACGCTGTAGCCACGGTTGTCATCCCACAGCATGGTCAACACAGTCATGTGATTTAAGTCCTGCAGTGTAAGCCAAGACAAAGAGGAGCAGAGTGGTGGCTAAATTCCTGCCCCTCACTAACGATAAGGCTCATCCCATCACTTTTCATTCTGTGAGCCTGGTGCTGTCAAAGTTCCTGAGTAAAACAAACTTAGACATTACCAGTTGTGACTCCAGAATCCAAAGTTTGAAAAGGGCCACAACCAACTGAGCCACACTGGGGACAGAAGCAATCATCGTGAGATGACAGGTAACATTTGGGAGGTATTTTTGTAGCTGGTGGCAAGAAGACCTGATTACCAGTCTTCTGAAGGCCCTGGTTCAGGAGTTAAGCTGCACTGAACAGTTCTATGCAGAGACAGAATAAGCAACATTTGTGAAACAGCAGAACAGCCAGGGAACATGGAGAGGTCACTATGCAGAAGCTGTGCACACCTTTCTGAAGAGATGGGTTGGGCGATACTGGATCTGGAGATTTCTGAACTGACAGTGCTAGCAGCAGACACACAATGCATAGTCTAGAAGAGACTTCTACTTCTGTCTTAGGCTTACTATTGCTGTGAAGAGACACCATGGCCACAGCAACTCTTATAAAGAAGACATTTAACCGTGGGTGGCTCACTTACCGTTTCAGAGGTTCAATCCATGATGATCATGTAGGGGAGCATCTCAGTGCTGGGGCTGAGAGTGCTACATTTTGCAGGCAACAGGAAGTCAACTAACTGTCATACCGAGGGAAGCTTGAGAAAAAGAGACCTCAAAGCCCGCCCCTGCGGTGACACACTTCCTCCAACAAGGCCACATCTCCTAAGGGTGTCACTCCTTTGGGGGCCATTTTCTTTCAAACGACCACACATTCTAACAGACAAGAGCTTGAACTACAGCTCTGCTACCCACCGTAGGTCTCCTGTGGAAGAGTTTTGCTGAGCCTCAGTTTCCTCATCACAAGGCGAGGTGAAATGAGCTCTGTTTCACAGGGTTATCATGAGGGTGGCAAGAGATGGGTCATATAATATCTGGCTCCCCTGTGTGGCAGGTAGTGGCAGCCGAGGGACAGGAAATGGGATGCCGAGCTGATGACAGGACTTGAGGATGTTCAGCCACACACTGTGACTAGGAGGCTGTGCTGTACCGCCTGACCACTGGAGTGTACTGGTAGATGTGCCCTGATTCCCTGCAGTGTGTGGTACAACAGGCACTTAGAGAGTAACTGAGGCATAGATGAATTTTGAGTGCACTGCTATATTCTGTCCCTGGAGGTCTGTAACACAACTACTCTGTTTCTAGGTTTCTTGCCTCTGGCTTAGTGAGCTTTAATTCAGTAGGGCAAACTGTAATTCACCACCAGACTAAAGATTTCATTGATATTCATTATTGACTCTCCACACCAAAGCACCGGCTCTTTAGAAAGCCTTGTGTCACAATCCCTAAGGTCCTTTGCTCAAATTTTTCCATCATTAGCCCTCTTCTGTCTGTGAGATATCTATCATACAGCATCTCTGTTCACTTCAGCACTGATTTTAAAAATAAGTCAGTCTTTATAAACCACACAAATGAGTCCTAGAAAGGGATTCTGTTGGTGAACTGACCAATCATCCAGTCACCACAGCAGATAAAAATCATTAAACCTTCACTTCTGTCTATGAATGGTTACATAAAAGTTTCTTAGACACAGAAAGACATATTTTACACACACACACACCTCCCCCCCCCCACACACACACACATACACACATACACACACACACACACATACACCCACACACCCACACACCCACACCCCCCCACACACACATACACACATACACACACACACACACATATACACACACACACACACACACATACACACACACATACACACACACCCATACACACACACACATACACACACACACACACCCACACACACATACACACATACACACACACACACACACACACACACACACACACACATACACACACACATACATACACACACACACACACACACA
>CABHPR010144957.1:0-62418 GCA_902168415.1 Peromyscus melanophrys
TGACGTAGAATTAGCCCGTCAATGTGCGTGGGTCCTGACTAGCGATGTTGTTAAGGAACAAAGAAATTGATGTTGAACCATTATGGTCATACTATTTCCTGTTTTACTACCAGTACTGGGAACACAGATTAAATCTGGGTATGACCCCAATAAGCATCTGTAATATTCCTTATGATCAGCTTGGAGGATTAGTAGAGTTCACCTAGGATTCCCAATACTAACTGCTCAGGTACCTGATTCACAATCAAAGATATCATAGATTTCTCTGCTATGTCAATTGGGTTCTGTATTCTAACAAGAACTACTTTGAAGTTATATGCCATGTTTCTCTTAGTTTCTGTCTTTGAAACAGGTTTTGGTCAATAACCTTTCATTCAGATCAGAATTCATTCGTTTGGCAGAGTGTAATAAGTACCTGTTATGAGAGATGGCAGTATTAAACAATGGAGCAGCTCAAATTCACAATCACCATTTCAGCTGGATCCCACCTTTTAAGGAGTCATGTAATTGGGTTTATTTTAAATAAATAGAGTTGTTATGTCATAATTTAATGAGAAAATTTAAGAAATTATTAAAGGCACAGAAGGTAGACTATTCAATGTCAATCATTTTTAGAATAAATGCCATTATAATTACAAGTAGCTTGCTCTCTTTTATGCAGCAAATACACTGAAATAAAATTAACCCTCTGAATCCACTTAGTGCTGACTGTATGTGCATGAGTATAAGACCATCTACTGGAGCATGGGTGGAATTTTAGAGGCTACATCCTAAAGACAACTGACTCTCCCTTTTCTAGCAGCCAAACAGTACCAAGTGCTTCTTAGCTTGATGTGGAACTTTATGGACCTATCTACCAACCACACTGGAGTTTGAGATGTCCTGTTCTTGTACAGGTCTTGTCTAAACAGTGCCTACTTCTCTGAGTGCTTCCTGCCCAGGAGGCAAGGATTCCAAGTCCCACCACTTTCATTCAGCATAGTACTGGAGTCCTGGCCGGATAAATCAAGAAAGGGAAAGAAACAACAGGCAGGCTAATAAGAAAACAATGTAACTGGCTGCAGGTAACATGATCTTTTATGAAGAAAACCTCCAAAGTCTCCACCCAAAATGCTTCAGAAAACAGTAATGCTTCAGGTCACAATATCAGTAGCATTGCAACACAGCAGGGGTGACTAGAAGTCAGGGAAGCAAATTCACTGCAAATGCTCGGGAAAAATGAAGTACCTATAAAACTCTTTAAGCTTAGGAGAAAACATGGTTTCAGTGAATAATATAAAACACCAATGAAATAAAATACAGGACATACAAAAAGTGGAAAGATATCTTGTGCTCCTGGACTAGAATAACAAAATATTATTAAAATGTAGATATGATCCAAAGAAGTCTGGAGGTTTAAGAAAATCCTTATTGGATACTAATGATATTCATCATACTAGGGAAGCTGATCTGTAATTTTTACAAAGCCATGGAAAAATCTCAAATATCCAAACCACCTGAGAACATAGAGAAGGAAGTAGAAGCTATTACATCACATGATTTTAAAATAGACTTCAAGTATATATATATATATATATATATGTATTTGACATATATACATATATATGTCATATGTGATTACAACATATTACTCCTTTCCAAACTGACTCCTTATCTGACTACACTCCAATATCTGTCAGAATCTCTTCTCAAGTAATTATTGTTGTCATATTTATTAATTACATACACATTACATAAACATATGCATATATGTTAATATACATAACTATTGTATATTTTAAGTGAGCTTATAAAATAGTTTCCAAAATGCTTTTTCAAGTATTCTTAGTATGACTCCTCTCATTCTTCCTTCCTTCATCTTCTTAAAGTTACCCCCACTTCACCTCTCCAGTTATCCCCCATTTTCCACTAATCCCCTTTCAGTATGTGTCTCTTATGATCCCTATTTCTGGAGATCATTCCTATCCACTTGCCCCCAGGATCCCTTCTACTGTCCTTGCTTCTGTGGCTATTCCAGGTTCTATACTCACATCTACGGATTCAGAGATGGAAACACAAAATAGAATAGGAGCCATTTGTCTTTCTGGGTCCAAGATACCAATCTCAGTATATTGTCCAGTTCCATTCTTTCACCTGTAAACTTCATCATTTCATTCTGTCCTTACTGTGACTATAATTCCATTGTGCACATAAGCCACATTGTTAGGTATTGTTGGTTGTACTTTGGTGAGCACAGCTGTGGTTCCACCACTATGTTCTAATAAAAGTAAAACACTAACCGCTGGAACAGGATAGAAAGCCTATAAGAAATTCCTGAAATATGTGTTCAACTGATTTTTTTTTTCTGCAGGAAATTTAATTTATGGCCTCACACATATTGGTCAGATTGATATGTTCACTGATTTCACTGGATTCTCAATGAATTTAGGGGCAAATAAAAATGAACAATCTTCACTATAAATAGGCAAGAAAGAGAAGGAACTTGTGTATATCAGGTCATTAAAGTATTAAACAAACATGACACCTGTCAAATATTCTAAGCTTAGTTGTACCTTCCATTATTATACTAAAACTGTCTGATTTGTATAATATATGGGAGCCTCTCCTCAATTTTGGTCTAGTAATTTCAGTTATCTATAGTCAAGTACAGTTCAAAAATTAAAAGAAAGATTCTATACATAAATAAGTTAGATTTTCAATTGCATGCTGTAGCATGAATCTTAAAGAGTCTTATTAACAAAAACAAACCTAAAGCCAGGTATTGGGGTGAATGCTGGAAGATCAGAGAAGCAGAACAAGCCACAGCTTCATCACCTTGCCATTTCCTCAGCTGATCCTGTTTCCTCAGACTGGATGCCTCTGAGTCCTCATTCAGAATGAATCTCAGCTGAACTGTGCTGCTCAAAAGCCTAAAAGCTTAACCAGGCACTATCTCCTTGTCCTCACACTTTAAATACCTTTCTGCTTTCTGCCATCACTTCCTGGGATTAAAGACATGTGTTACCATGCCTGGCTGTTTCCAGTGTGGCTTTGAACTCACAGAGATCTGGATGGATCTCTGCCTTCAGAATGCTAGGATTAAAGGTGTGTGTGCCACCATTTTCTGGCCTCTAAGGCTAGTGGCTCTTCTGTTCTCTGACCCCAGTTAAGTTTATTAGGGTGCACAGTATTTTCGGGAACACAATATCACCACAGCATGCATTCTGGCTTCGGAAATAAATCCAAAACTGTATGATTTTGTCCCACTTGAAACAGGACTTGCCATTGATTCTCCCTGCACCAAGTACTGTTCCTGCTGGAGAGCCATCTAGATGCCATCTTGCTACTACTGGAACAACTGCCATAGTATTACAAGGCTCCCATTTCAACCCTTAAATTTTAAAATTATTCTTTTGCGTTTATAATATAATTACATTTCTCCCCTTCACTTTTCTCATTCTAAACCCTTCATATAATATGCCTGCTTGCACTATTTCAGATTTATGGCATTCTTTTTTCATCAGTTATTGTTACATACATATGGGAGTACATACATACACACATATACAAAAATACATCCTGTTAAAATATGTAATATCGCATATACACAGGTGTTCAGAGCTAAGCATTGGATATTGAAAACCTTCATTTTTGAAAAATAATAGTCCCAAAGCATGAAAAATAGTGATGTTGATAATATATGCCAGGGAAAAACATTAACATGTCTTTCTTTAATTGCAGATGTACAAGTCCTGGCTTCATAAACACAGAAAAAGAATCACACACTGAGTTATTACACCTACAATATAATACTTGGAGGAAATAACATTCATATAACTTTTCCTGTTAGTTAGGGTATCATCACTGTATTATTATGTACTTACTCCTAATCTCATATGGGTATAATTTATGAATTAAAACTTATCAATTGTATGTATATACGGTAAACCATAGTATATGTGAGATTAGTGCCATCCATTCGTTCAATGACCAGTTGAGGATGTTAGAATATATCATCTGTGAAAAAGCTGGGCTTCTTTAAGTTGATGAAATTGAAACTGAAGAAGTAGGATTATATTTCCATAAGTATATTATTAATATATAAAAATGAAATAAAAAACAATGCATATATTAAACAATAATGTTAGATTAGCGAATTCTTTTCATTTATTTGTTTTCATTATATTATATTCATTGTGTGTGTGTGTGTGTGTGTGTGTGTGTGTATGTATGTGTATAGATCACAGAGAAATTTTGGGGAGTTTATTTACTCCTTCTCCTATGTAAGTCTCTAGTATCTTAGACATCCTGGTAAGTGACTTAGTTAGGGTTATATCTATAGTTGAACCTTTTCACCGAGGCCACCAACTGTGTAATGACATAGAGACTTTTTTTTATTAATTATAAAAGATCAGCCATAACTTAGGCTTGTTACTAACTAGCATTTACAACTTAAATGAACATACTTCTATTAATCTACGTATTGGCACATGGAGTTACCTGTCCTCCATCATGTCTTGCTTCCTCTGCATCTCCTGATGTCCCCATCTTTTTCTTCCCAGCATCCTCTGTGTCTGGTTTCCCTCCTGTCTAGATAATGGTCATTTAGGTTTTTATTAAATAAGGCACCTTAACACATATGCATCTTCACAGTGTACAAAAAGATTTTTCTATAACAGATATCCATCAAAGTCATCCCTTCTGCAAATTCATTTTTCATATTAAAGAAGCTGATCACATGTGATAAAATTTAAATAAATTGAGGCCATGAATTTGAGACATGGAAGCTTGGGGTACATGGAAAGGGTTCAAAGTAGGAATAGGAAGCAGGGTAATTATATATTTTTTTAATTAAGAATAATTTAATGTACAATATGATGCTACAAATAAAACTTTTCCAAATATTAATTTAAATTTGAAAAGGAAAAATACCAGATACTCGTCTTCAACTGTGAAATGATGAGAAGCCTGCATTAATTTTTGCTCTTGTTACTGTTTATATTCACATATGCATTTATGTTTATGGGTAATTCTAACATTTTATTCTCCATTTGCATTGTGATTGCATGTATGTGTGTGAGAACATAAATGTGATTTTCTTTGGTGATATAACAACAGTTTCACTATGGATAATGACCTGAAAGGATGATCATGCTTGAGATTAATACATGAAAATCAATATAGCACAATATTTGGTAAAATTTTCAATATTAAAAACACTAAGAAATACTCATAATAATCAGCAAAAGAAACTTGGGAGGAGGGAAGAGGGGCATGTTTGATTGGTGTATAAAATGAATGAAAAATTTTTCTTAATAAAAAAAACTTCTGAAATCACTGAAAAGTAAGTTAATTGCAGGAGGAGGTAACGTACAATGTATTGATCATACCTATCAATTTCTAGATCTTTCAGTTGGCTTCTTCATCATATATACTTTTATCACTGAACTCTAAGGGAAACTATGTGTTTTAAGGAAGTTCTGAGATTAGACAATGGTAAAGACCGTAATGAAAATACAGACAATAATGCAATTATAATGACCTAGAACACTAAGGACAGTGAAAAGGAAGACTCATCATAACCATGTATTACATACTCCTTCTCCTGGATTGAATTTTTCCTTCCTAAGAGGAGGAAAGAAGCTTATAAGACTCAGAAAGCCAAGAAACCCACAAGGCTTAACAAACTTGGCAGCTGTGTGACTGAGAAGGCTTCTTCCCGAGGTTCCAGAAGCTTCTAAACCACCATAGTGGCAGAAGAGACACTGCCTGTTAGTTGCACAGGGAAATCTAGTGATTCTGATCCTTGAGGAGTGACCTCTGCTCTTGAGAGACCTTCGCAAAATGCAACTGCATTAGAGTCGTCATTGACTCTCTAACCCTGACAGAATTATTGTCCCACTGCACTAGACTTTCCGTTTACATCAGTGCCCTACATAGGATGAAGAGGCTTATTTTTTCAAACTTCCATAGAGAATCACATAGCCCTTATGAAAGAAAAAAATGATGATGAGGAAGGATATTTTATAAACATATCCTTAATTGTACAATTAATATAAATAAAATGATTTATATTTTTGACTACATTTAGAAAAATAAACAGTATTAGTTCAAGACTAATAATTTTGACATCACAAAATTACTTACTGTGTGTGTTATTTTTGTTTTATGTATGTCCTGAGATAAATTACACAAAGTTTTTTTTATAAACATGTCATCTTTAATAACATTTTAACAACTTTTACCTTCTGGAATTGGATTGATAAATTCCACAAATGAAGTGTAGAATTCTTTCCAACCTGTTTTTATCTATTAACTAAGTAGACGGCTTGAGTTAACCTTTTTAATAAAACACCTGTTGATTTAATAATAGTGACAAAATTTTTGCTTTAAAATGTCTCCGGCACTATGTTTGTTAAAAAAAAAAAAATGAAACTATTTTCATTTTCACTTTCCAACGAGTATAATGCCAGAGAACACTCAGAGGTCACATGCCACTTCTTTGTACCCAATACATGTAGTGTTTGACTGTTTCTTTTAAACCCTTTAAGACTGTCGCTAGGCTAATTATAAACAGTGTAAACTAATTTGTGATTTCTGGTTTAGTTCTCAGTGTTGGAGACAAAATTATTTGCATTACCAATGTTATTACATCTGCTTCATTGCCTGAATTCCCAATGAGGTTTTCTATAGTCCCTATCCACACTTTATCACCAGGATGACATGTATTGGCTTAATCCAGTATTTTTATAGATGTTATATATTGCATATCATGTATATATTCATATATGTTATCACTAATACTAATATTTCCATGGTTTCTGTAAAGGTAGAAATCCCTGCCTCCAATAATGTTAGTAATAAACTGAAATTCACCTGTTTTCTGAATTTTCTTCTTTTAAAAATCCCACTGCTCTGTATATTTTTATTGACTGTGAGATACCTTTCTGTATAACATATCTAGAGCTAGGGTCCTTTCAGTTTTTCCTGATAATTTCTAAAGATCCAGATGCTTTTGGCTTTAAAGCTAAGCTAAAGGCTTATGCTGGTTAAGGAATATTTAAAGATAAAGAATGCATCAATTATCTGTTGACTACCAACAAGATATAACGCCCCACAGCAATATTCTTTTCAAGGCTGAGATGGACCGAGTTGCCTGAGAGAAGCAATGACCAGCAGTCTGCCCAGAAGAGGTTCAGATCAATCAAACTAACTGGGAAGGATACTCTCCAAACTGCAGAACTGCCTATGTGCAACATGCTCCAGCCTTGCAACTTCCATGAGCTGCCACCACTGCTGGAGTGGGTTTTGATGATGCACCTGCTTTGGAGTCATTCCTGCCTCTTTAAGTAGCCCCTCACCCACACTCCTATAATGAACTCAATTTAAATTCATTGATTCACCAAGTTGGATGCTGGTGGGATTCTTATTTTGCACTGGGATCAGGTCCCAATATGGAATGACTACATGCTGTTTCATGTCTCCCCAGGGAATACTGTGACAAAACTCTGTGTGTGTGTGTGTGTGTGTGTGTGTGTGTGTGTGTGTGTGTGTCTATGTGTCCAACAAATATATAAACTTTAGAGTCATAGTATGACAATTTTACATTTGTAAATTAAAGTTTGTATTCATAAATATATTCACCTATATAGTTATAGATCTGTGTGTTTTGAAACCATATATTATTTTATAAATATTTATATTTTACTGCACACATGTCAGAGGTTATTTCACATGGCCACATTTTGTCTTCATGCTCATTACCTGCATAGTTCTGCAATATGTTTTGTAGAAACTGAACAGAGATTTTAGGATCAAGTCTTCCTCAAAAAAAAAATATATCTACATTCAAATATTCTACATTAGTTTCTGTTCACTACAGTAACCACATTTGTACAAAATGATGTTTACAACCAAACAGATTTATTTCATTACGTGTATGGATGCCAGAAACAGAAACAATATTAAATGAGTTGAAATCAAGTATTATTGGCTTAGTTTCTATTAAGAGTCGTAAGGGGAATTTGTGGCATTGGTTTCTTAGATTCCAGAAATAAGCTTGTAACCAAAGCACTAAGGAAGAGGAATTACAAGTTTGAGTCCAGGTTAGGCTACACAGTGAAGCCTTGTCCCACAGAAGTCTACATAGAAAGTAAATAGTTGATAATTATGTAGATACATGACAAATACATAATAGATAAAATTAATAGCAAGAACAAAACATAGCATTTTTATAGAAGATGTGGAATTTTATTTACTTAATTTGTAGGTAGTTTCAGGGGGAGTTGTATGTGTTCAAACTCAACAAAATCTATATGTAAAATATTTGCAGTGGTTTTTGTTTGTTTTGTCTCAATTGCAAAGTAAAACTGTGGGGAAAAGGATGTTGGTTTCGTCTGTGAATTGTAGCATGGTTATCCTTTACAGTTAATATTCATCTATTAGTGAGTACATACATACCTTGTTTGTCTTTTGGGTCTTGGTTACCTCTCTCAGGATTATCTTTTCTAGTACCATCCATTTGCCAGCAGATTTTATGATGTCATTGTTTTTAACAGCTGAGTAATACTCCATTGTATACATACACCACATTTTCTTTATTCATTGTTTGGTTGATGGACATCTAGGTCACTTCTAGTTTCTGACTATCATGAATAAAGATGCAAGACCTGATGAAGCTAAGTAACAAGGAGGGCTCGGGGGTGGGGAGGGGCACATGAATGTCACTGTGGGGGGAAAGGGTAGAGACATCACAGGTGGATGAGGATGTGTCTGGATTGGGGATGTGGTCATGGGAACAAGATAGAACAGAACGGAGGAAGATGGAGAGAGAGAGAGAGAGAGAGAGAGAGAGAGAGAGAGAGAGAGAGAGAGAGAGAGAGAGAGAGAGAACTGGGAGAGACAATTGGAATCAAGGGTCATCTCTAGGATGAGCCAGAAACCTTATGCAATGGAAACTCCAAGGAATCTACGAGGGTGACTCTAGTTAGGACTCCTAGCAATAGGGCATACAAAGCCTGACCCAGCCATCTCCTGTAACCAGGCAAGACTTCCAGTGGAGGGACTGGGACTTCAACCCAGCCAGGTAACTTTTGACCTACAATTTTTCCTGTCTATAAGATGTGCTAGGGTAAAGGGGGCGCAGAAATTTTGAGAGTAGCCAACCAATGACTGGTCCAGCCTGAGACCCATACTATGAGATAGAGCCCACCCCTGATACTGCCTCGAGGGCCAGGAACCAGGGGCTGGACAGCCCTGAGGCCTAATATAGAACCAAATATGATTGACAATTTAAAAAAAAAGAGTCCATGAAAATATTCCTAATGATGTTTTCTATTCTCATAGATTGCTGCCTAGCCCAACTGTCAGAGAGGCTTCACCCAGAAACTGACAGAAACAGATACAGCAAAACATTAGGCAGAGCTTGGAGAATCCTGTGGAAGAGGGGAGGAAGAACTGTCTGAGCCAGGGGAACTAACCTAGGCACTCTGCATGAATGTTATAGTTGTTTAGCTTGGTCTTCTTGTGAGACTCCTAACAGTGGGAGCAGGGACTGTCTCTAACTCTGCTACCTGCTTTTGGGACCCTTCCCCCCTACTGGGTTGACTTGTCCAGCCTTAATAGGAAAGGAAATGTTTAGTTTTACTGCAATTTTACAGCGTTGACTGACAGATATCCATGGCAGGCCTGCCCTTTTCTGAAGAGGAAGGAGGAGTGGACAGGGCGGGGTGGTTGTTCTGTATGTTAAGTTTTTTGTTTATTATGTGGCAAGGGGATCTTTCTTTTCTGTTCTAATCTATTTGTTGTTATGTAGGCTTCATACAGACTAAAATACAGGATTCATTCATTGGATAGTTTCAGAAAAGAAAATCTAGACTTTTACTTGAAAGCTAAAATAATGCAGCTCCTACCCTCTTCATTTCACCATCATTTGATCAGGTGAACATTTGTCTTATGGGAAGGATAAAGTCTAAATGTTTAAGACTTATTTAACTGAAGATAAGTAGCTAACACATGAATGGTAATACATAAATTATGTGATGTTATAAAAAAACCTTAAATTTCAAAGGGAATTAAGATTACTTAGCATAAATTGCCAATAATAGTCCATTTTAAGGAATGAACCAATCCTAATTTGTGTTGAAAAATAAATTCTTGAGGATATAGTAATTCATTGTTAAATGCCTATTTTTTATTATAATAAGCATTCTAAATACAAGCCTGAATTAATCTGTGAGAAGTTTCCTCTTTTCAGTGGATTCACTTTCTGAAATGGTTGCACTAACACAACTATTTTTATGGCAAATTGTTTCTGCTAATTTTCCTGGCCTACTATGAATCTTGAATCTTGATCATCTCAAGAAATTAAGTAAACAACCTTGATCTGTGAATTACTTCTATTTTTGTATTCCTTATCTTTTGTCAATAAGTGCTAATTAATTCTGTGCACTTTTGTCCTTAAAAATGTTATGATTTTTTTTGTTTGGTTGTTTGGGCTCTGCTAATCCAATCCAGAGTTTAGATGTACCCAATGTTATAAACTTCATTTCTGCCTTTTTAAAATTATCAAGTGTAGGCAGACTTTTCCTGTCCTAGCAGCTTCCTCCCAACTTACCACACAGAGGATTATATAATTTATAAATGCTCTGCCAATAGCTTAGGCTTGTTACTAGCTAACTCTTACATTTTAATTTAACCCATAGTTCTTATCTATGCTTTGCCTCATGGCTTGGTACCTTTTCTCAGTAAGGCATATCCATCTTGCTTCCTCTGTATCTCCCTCAACTCCTCCGACTCCACCCTTCTTCATCCCAGCATCCTTAGTTTGGTTGTCCTGCCTATGCTTCCTGTCTGGCTACTAGCCTATCAGCATTTTATTAAACCAATCTGATTGACAAATCTTCACAGTGTACAAAAGAACTATTCTACAGCATTCCCCCTTTTTGTCTAATTATGTTACACTGTGAATATTCCTTTACACTGTGTGAATATATGTTGTTGTGATTGGTTTAATAAAGAATCTGATTGACCACTAGTTGGACAAGACAAAGTTAGATGTGAGAGCCCAACAGAGAATGCTGGGAAGAAGGAAAGTGGAGTCTAGAGTTGTCAGAAGAGACAGATAAGCAATATGAGCATGCTGTACTGAGATAAGCCACATAGCAGAGCATTGATAAGAAATATGGGTTAATTTAAATGTAAGAGTTAGCTAGCAATAAGCCTCAGCTATTAGATGAGCATTTGTAATTAAAGTAAGACTCATTGTTTTATTTGGGAGCTGCTATTGGGACAGAAATTTCTACCTATATATGCTGTTCCAATGTGGGGTCAGAATTTCCACATAAGACCTGACAAAGTTTAAAAAGGGACTATAGGCACACGAGAATGGAATCAAACACAGCTTCTTGTTAGCTGCATTTTCTCCGATGGGCTGTTCATTGGTGGCAAGCAGAGATGTGGCTCCCTTAGGAGATGGCTTCCTGACTTAGTGCTATGAGCAAAAACATCATGGCTCTTTTGAGAGGTCATGCCACCGAATACTTGAATAGAGTTTGTGTTTGTGAGCAGCTGGCTGCGTACTGATCAGTGACAGAGTGAATGCAGAAGCTCCCTAGAATTGGGCTGGTAATCATGGCTCCCAGAGCTGGTGGTAAACATACCTCTGGCAGGAGACTGGGCTCTCAGGGAACTTAGGGGGAGGAGCCAATTGCCAGCATGCCATGATCTAAGTTTCACAGCAGTTTAAGTTTTGCTCATTCAGACAGAAAAGGTTACAGATACTCAGTGAAGGAAAGAGTCAGATGAAAAAAAAAAAAAAAAACTCTAAACAGGTTATGGTGTATTTAAAAAAGTACATAGTCTTGGGGGAGAAAATAGCAGGCATAGATAAAGTTCTTAAAAAGGGAGTAAAGTAATATAAAAATTAAGCCACATAAAGCTGAAAAATATAGAGTTTGGATCCTATATGTTATTGTGTTATCTTTAAATTTTTTGACTGCTAAGACACACTGCATTATAAAAGGTACTAGATTAAACCAATTTATATATTTTAAAAATATCTTGACTTCAAAATTTAAGGCAAAAGATATGTTACTTTGGGGAATAGATTATGTTTTTATTTCCATAGAAAACAAGATTCTGTGGATTAGTTCAAGGTTAAAGAAAGTCAGGTTTGATAGAGGAAGACCCTCTGAAATCCTGACTACAGACATAAAGAAATAACCTTGAAAGAACTACAAGATTCATGTTGTATATTTTACCTGCTCAAACATAAAACAAAAATTATACTTGGCTAACTTGTGTACAACACACAGTCTATACTTGTATTAATACAGATATGTATGTAACCTTTAAAAGTTTATGTATTTTCAGAACAAGGGAACCAGACAGCAATGAAAATGGATGGTCTAGGTGATCCAGCGTCCAGAACAGCTTCAAGGCTGCTGACTGAGATGATCCAACCTCACAAACAATTCAAGCCAAGACCTAACAATTATTCTGATTTTCTCAAGGTTTCCCCAAAGATTAACAACACCCCTAAACAACAGGAGTAGTGTAGAGAATGATGCTCACATTCCCAAATGATGGATTATGGATATTTATTATCATTTAAGGAGGGTTGGTTTCAAGTTGTTAAGGATAATGGTTAAAAAATATACAACAGAAATTAAATCTCAGGAATCTCCCTCTAAAAAGAAAAAGGGGAGATTTAGAAATGATAGGATGAAAGGGTAGATTATTGAGTCTACTTTTAAGCCAACAAAACAACTACTAGTCTTAAATATTTTATATTGTTATGGATTTTGGTATATTGATACAAATTTAAAGTTAATTTTGTTATATGGTATTTATGTTTCTACTCTTGTCTAAGGTATTATGCTTATGCAGCTCACTTAAAAATGTAATGTGTAATTAAGAAATACAAATTAACAGTCTTCTACAGTAGTCAAACAAAATCATATTAGGTATGTTTTCAAGGTCATACAGAGATACATTTAGATAGATAGATGGTCTTCAAACACTTCAAAGACCTACAGAATATGGCATTTAATACATTTAGTAACCTAAGCCTTTTCATGACAGTGAGACACCTCTGCTCCTGGCAGCATCAATCTACTTCAGAGAAGAGAAAGGGCTTCGAAGAAACTCCATATGGAGTTTTTCTCCATGGCAAAAGCTAGCCGTATTAGAAAATATTTTGCTTCAGGGAAGTGAGGGGTACACTGGTAGCGATGAAGGTGGGCAGTATATCCTGCCTTGGTTTCTTTGGCATTCGGGGAGAATACCAATCTTTTTCTCCTTATGATGGAAATTTTCTGCAGCAGCTGGGAAAGACAGGTGTGTGTGTGTGTGTGTGTGTGTGTGTGTGTGTGTTGCTCAAGCAGAGCTCAGTTAAATTTGAATAGGAACATAGAGATGTGATCCTGTTTGTCAAGCTAGAGAGTCGAGTAGAAGGAGAAAGCACATGCTCTTAAGTGATTGGATGATTCTAGTATATTTGTCATTTCTGCCATCCTTTCCTCTTGTTCTAAGGAGCAAACTCAATGGAAAAAATAACTGGGTGGAAGGCCAGAAATTACATGCATTGAAAAAAATATATTCCTTAAACTGTTACAATTTGTCTCTCATGGAAAATATGTATACCAATTGTATCTTTTAATAAAATGCTTAAAATGAAAGATAATCCTTTCATCTTTTAAGATAAGACAATCTTTTCCTTACATTTCATTTCGTTCTCTATCATTTATAATGAGTTTTAAAGTGCACTGCTGGTAATTTTGTCATTCTCCATGCTTCACTTTTGCAGCAGAACCTTGCACCTTTTCTTATTATGAAACCAGAGATTAGTGAATGTAGCTGTATTGAAACACAGGAATGGTGTAGTCATTTATATATGATGTATATGCATATATGTATTTGTACTGTTAATATATAAACATATATATCTGTAGCATGAATCTTAAAAGTTCTTATTAATAAAATCAAACCTGAGCCAGGTATTGGGGTGAACACTGGAAGGTCAGAGAGACAGAACAAACCACAGCTAACCTCACCTGGTCAACTTCTCAGCTGATGTTGTTTCCTCAGACTGGAAGCCTCCATGTCCTCATATCCAAATGGCTCTCAGCTGAACTGCTGCTTGAAAGCCTGAATGCTTAACCAGGCCATATATCCTTGCATTTTATTGAAGAACATATTTAATAGCGTTTTTCATCTTAATTGAGGAATTAGAAATAACTATTGAAGTACCATTGTTTCTTTCCTTTGAGACAACATTAAAGAATTGAGGCTGTATGCCTTGAGGAGAGATTAATACCTATTTAGAATCTGGTCATACTGAAAATTAATATTTATAAAATTTAAAAAAAATGACTAGGAAGAATTAGTGGCATAGATCTGAAAGGAATGAGGCTGGGAAAGTTCATGGCAAATTGTGCATTATTCCTTTTGGCACCTGAAAAACAGGAAAACATCAGCGCAAACTATGAATGAGTCCATAGCACCTGTGATGTAACTACATTTACTCAGTGTAGCTAGAGTTTTTCTGGTCCTGCCTCGCCCACAGTCAGGACAAATCTCTCTAACCCGCCAGTCCCGCAGCAGCTCAGACCCAACCAAGTAAACACAGAGACTTATATTGCATACAAACTGTATGACCGTGGCAGGCTTCTTGCTAACTGTTCTTATATCTTAAATTAATCAATTTCTATAAATCTATACCTTGCCACATGGCTCGTAGCTTACCGGCATCTTCACATGCTGCTTGTCATGGCGGCGGCTGACAGTGTCTCTCTCCTCCACCTTCCACTTCCCAGAATTTTCTCAATTCTCCTCTCTGTTAGTCCTGCATATACTTCCTGCCTGGCCACTGGCCAATCAGTGTTTTATTTATTGACCAATCAGAGCAATTTGACATACAGACCATCCCACAGCAAGTCAGGAAGTCCCTTTCCTTCTGAGAAGATAGTGGCAAAGGATTTTGTCTGAATGAGGGAGAGTAAATTTTCTCAAGGATTCTGCCACTGAAAGTCTACCAGTATTCCTATAAATAGTCCTATACTGCTCATACTGGTGGGGCTCAGGGACTTAATCAGGTTAAAACAAAGAGTACATGAAGTTGGAATGGGTAAGCAGTAGGGTGGATAGGAAAACATGGAACAGGAAGGAATGGATGTGGTTCTGATTCTAATGCATTATATGCATATATGAAATTTTAAAAAAATTAAGACATGGAATAAAAGGGCACACAAGAAGAGAATGGAATTCAGGCTGTCAACTGTAGTATAAAGGCATATTGTGTTTATTTTGAATTGTCATTTGTCTCTATGGATAATTTGAGTCTGTGGAATAGGTTGTAAATACAGGTATAAGAAGGTCTTGTGACTTTCTTGTTTATTCCATGTCAGTGTTAATTTCTTCAATGCTATCTGGGCATGTTGGAGATTCTATGTATCTGTACTAAGATTCTTTCATATTTTGATGAGTCAATTACAGGAAGGACTTAAAAACATTCATAATAGGCATTATATATATATATTGAGAAAAGCATCACCAAAACTAATGGTGTTGTGTCTCTTCTCTGGAGTACATCATTGCCTCTTTGTGTAAATCCAAAATCCTAAAGAGGGAGTTATACATCTGTTTTATTCCCTGTAATAACAGTGATTTCTGAAAATTGTTTGCATAATATCACCACAATAAGATGTACATCATTTTTATTGATGATAAGGGAGATACCATTTATGAAGCTTAGGTACACCATTTTGTTATTTGGGAAGTATAAATCTGTTTGGCTCATAGGGAAAAATAAGAAAAGACTTTATGAGATATTTACACAGAATGAGTAGAAAATTATGGCAGGGAAAATTATATGAGTACATTCTTGCAAAGAGTATTCAGTATTTGGAAATTCCAATAACCCTAGTTAAGGCAACTGAGTCAAAGCCAGTACCAGTGATGCACACCTGAGACCCATCACTTGGGAGATGGAGGCAGAAGTTCAAGGTCAACTTCCACAACATAGTAGATTCTAACCCAGAATGAACTATCACAAAACCACACCACAAAACTATGGGGGCGCAGAGTTCTAGTAATTCAGTGTATAAGTCAAATACTAGAATAAAATTTGCTGATTTGCCTATCTATGATACTTTTGTTCTATGACGTATGCTTTTATTTAATGATACTCATGTGACACACTGATCAAAGGTCAACATGGCCAACAGTAAAAGACATATTTGATTTTTAGAAATTCAGTATCTGGGGAAATAAAGAGAGAGGCTACTTCTTCCTTCCATTTGTGTTCTCCACAGTCTCACTCATCCCTAATCCTAACATCCAAGCTTCACTTCTTGTATTTCTCCAATACCCCTCCCTAGAAATGGGAGCCAACTCTTTCCTCAAGATGGAGTGTTTTATCCTTTGTTTCCAAATACTTGTCCTTCACTAACAAACTCCCTTAAGATACCGTGCTGATGTTTGAGGGAGAGTTAACAGGTGGACAGGACAGGCTATCAAGAGTTCACAGTTGGGACAGTGGTAGGGATTTTCCTGGCCATCTCTACTCTCATGGATATCAGCTCTTGGTCCGTACTACTGAAGAAGAGCAACTGAATAATTTGACTTTGTACTGTAATAAAATCTTCAAGTTCCTGATTTTGACAAATTTATACTAATATACATATTATTTCTTATAATTTTATGTGATTACACAATTACCTCACTAATTTTAAAAGAATGTTGAATAACGTTATAGTATCAGCACTTATTTTATGGTGTTTTAAAATGACTTTTATCTTTGGAGGGCATAATATAGTATGGTTGATGCCTTGTAGAATTGTATTTTCAAAAATATAAATCATCTCTTTAAGTAATGTCATCCCCTACTGTACTCCACAAGATTAATACTCAGCATAGTAATAAAAATTTATCAGAGAAAGATTACTATCAAATTGTCTTAGTAAGACTATGAAAGTTGCCATCTACATTAACTGTAAACTAGTGGCTATGGATATATGGATACAAATATGAATTGAATATTGCAGCTTAAAAAGAATCACAACAATCAAGTAAAATGAAATCAAAATATAAGAGCATCCTTATCTAACAGAAACACCATTTGTTTCTCTATCTTATCACTTTCTCATGATTTTATACAACAAAGACCAACTTCACTGCTCTCCAGACCACCCCCCCAAATAAGGATAACCTTTCATATCTTACATTTTTACTCATTTAAGTTATCTGTCTTGAGACTGGAAAGTGTTCTGATGTTCATATGAATACTAGATTACTACAGTGCTTGGAAATTTTCACTACTGGAAACCCTTCACTTATTTGAGAATAAAACTGGAATTACCCCTGGGTTTGAAGGAAAATGATACTATAAAAATCTCTTATAATTCTATTTTCACTTTTAAATTACCCTTCCCTTTAAACTCACCAAGTTTGGCTTTCCAGAATAGTGTCTCTTAGCTACTTAAGTCAACAAGCCAGAGATTCCTGGGTCTAAAGTACCCTGAAAGCAAAACTTAACTTTTAGTCTGATCAAGTAATCATTTTTTTGAATAGGAATCTAATGGTCTTAAAATTAATAAATTTGTCTAAGGAAATGGCTCCTGAATGCATCAAATAGGTCCACATGATATTTCTTATTTAATTCACTAGTTCAAAGGCCATGCAAATTACATTGTATAAAATAAATGCCAAATTTGTATAGTCGATATATTTTTTGTGTTTTTTTGTCAAGCAAACATTATGCATGCCAATTTAACATCCTACTATCTTAATATACATGCAACAGCAAAACATAATGTAATGCATAATGTAAAACACAGTATATTTAATAATTTATTAGAGTTAGAAATATACTAGCATAATAGTATAGACTTTAGTACAACTAAATATCACAGAATAGGATACTTCAAGCAATTTTCCAAGAAATATTAGCACTATTGCCTTTTATCATGGATATAACTTCCACTTGAAAAAAATATGTATTATAACATAATTTCATATATTATTTAATAAAATTATATCTAAAATAAAGTGTACAAACTCAAGTTACAATAAAAGTGTCATGGTTAATGTTTTGTACTTTAGCAAGATTTTAGTACTGCCATAAAATTTAGAAAGAAGTGTCCATTTTTAATTAAATTGTAATCAAGATTCACAAAGGAACTCATAAATAATTCTTACCAGGAAAGGTGCAAGTGAGACTTTTTGAACAGGTGTTTTATTTGATTACACACATTAGGTAGGTCAAAAATGTTCCAAGCCTTTTTAGCAGTACTGAGAATTCACAATGTGTTGACTGTAAAATTCTAAAACCAAGTTTGACTTTCATGCCTCTGATTTGAGATAAGACTGTTCTCCAAAATGAAATAACCTCCTTGTCTTTCAGACATGTTTTGGAATAGTTTATTACTTTAGTTTTGAACCATATCTACCTGAATTGCTTCTTGGAATTAACAAAGCACAGCTAGGGGGCAGTTTTACACCTGCGCATTCCATATTAATAACCCAAACTTAAAAGTCTCAGTTGAATTTCCTCCCATATTTACTAGCTATTGGTGATAGGTCTGGAAGGATGACTCAAAGCCTAAAAAAATCTTCTACTATTCCAGAGGACCACAGTTTGGTTTACAGCTCACAAATGCCTGTAACTTCAACCTCAAGGAACAAGTAGCCCCTTCTGGCATCCATGGGCACCCACATGTACACACACACACACACACACACACACACACACACACACGCACACACGCACGCACACGCACACGCACATGCACACACACGTACACGCACATGCACACACACAGACACAGAGATTCCCACACAAATACACACAAAGGCTTACATGAAAAATCAGAATATATATTAAAATATTTTAATGATATTTAAGACATGGAGAAGTATAGATTTATTGTATAGAGTGAATTGTATTAATCACATTAAAATAATTTAGGTCTATTTTGAATGTATTATATAAGGCCTTTGGGGGAAGGTTAATCTTCAGCTTCTGAGAATAGGAAAGTTCTGGTGACTGATTATTGTATTATGGAGCTTGACTTCACTGTCTATTTGGAGCTGCTATTATTTTTCCTGTCTCCCTTCTACCTTCATCAGTAAATTCAAACAAACTATTCCTGGACCACATGCCTGAAAAATGATTGTCAACTGGAAGAAGAATGGAAAGCTATTGCTTATTTAATAGCCTACTATGTGTTAAGCACTGAGAGTTTTATATATATTTTTTTCGTTACTGTGGCTTTTGGATACAGCTATTCCTTTTTAGAGATGAAAAATTACAGAAGGGCATTGATGGCAGCTAATTGATGGGAACTGACCAGCTCACAAAATCAACCATTTAGGAAATACAGATTGGGGGTTCTCTTTGGCTGATCTTTTATGATATTGTTTAGCATGGCATCATTGGAAAACATCAGATACACAGTTCATTCCTTTTCCTACTGGAGCTTTGAAGCACCTACCTCTCAGAGAGCACAGAGATTCTGAACTGGCCACAGAATCCTGTGTACAAGTCTACTAAGAGTGGCTTTCACTTCAAGGGACAGCTTTAATGCATTTCATTTGCTCATATGTGGTCTTCTTTCTCTGTTTAATGTTTTTGCATTTATTAGCTAGTGTAATTTATTATGTATATGTAACAATGGGTTTCATTATATTTATACATATGAATATTTTTTAAGTATTTTAATTAGTTCTCTGAGTATTTCGCGCATTGTATTTTTATCATGACCACCCCTTCCCTGACACTTCTGAAGTCCATCCATATTCCATACCCACCTAATTTTTGTCTTCAGTTTCTGTTTTTAAACCCACTGAGACCAGTTTGTGCTGCCTATGCACCTGGGTGTGTCCATTCACCACAGCTTGACTGACTTCCCAGTGGACATACCCTTAAAAATCTGTTTCTCTCTCAGCAACTATCTATCACTTTCCCACAGCTCCTCATCTTGGTGTGGGACCTTTCCTCTCTGGGCTAAGATTTCTGTCTAACTTGAGCTTGCTCAAGTCTGGTGCTTTGAATTCATAAGTGCAACTTTCCCGTCATCTCTGGACCTTACAATCATTTCCTTGCTTCGTCCTTGATGATCCCTGAGCCTTGGAATTAAGAGAAGTGATACAGATTCACAGTTAGGACTTAGTACTCCTAGATTTTTTATTCTGTGCTCCTTGACCAATTCTGAGTTTCTGTTAACCACTATTTACAGAAATAAAAAAAAGAAGCATCACTGACAAGATTTGAAAAAGGCACCGATCCATGAAAAAAAAAAAAAGACATTAGAACTTAATTTTGTGTCCAATTCATAGTATAAAAGAAAGACAGTTTTCAAAACACAAAAAGAATCACTTAAAATTGAATTTTCAAGACAGAAAATGTTGTGAAATTATACAGAGGCTCAGTCAATGTTCTTATCAATTCTCCCTATACACCAGGTTTAGGAACTACACTCGAATTCTACACACAGTAAGCCACTGTATAGGGCAACTCCATCTGATCTCTGTGACAGGTCTCTATAATGTGTATTTCTATTATGCTCATTTTACTGATGAGTACACTGAGCCAAACACATTGATTAAATCACTCATGCATGTCTGCCACTTTTAACATCAGTTAGTTAATTTTGGAGCCTATGATTCTTCCAATTGTGACTGACAATAACTTTTGTTTGAGGACTCATTTTGTGCCAAAGACCATTTTATCTCTTCCTTCTGTCTCATGAAATTCTTGTTCTCTTTGACAAAATAGGTATTATTATTTCTATCTTGCTTTCTAAGAACTTAACTTTAGCACAATGGAGTCATTCGCCAACATTAATTCAAGCACCCAATGCAGGAACTCTGATGAAAATCTAAGGCTATAGAACTATCATTTCTAGAGGATTTTAATGATAATGAGGTTTATAAATTGGCCTAATCTAGTTTTAGTTCTCTTTATTTTCTCCATCTGTGTTTCAGGGTCTTCCCAACTAACAGCTCTGGGTTCTTGACTAGACTTTCATTTTTCTCCCACTTTTACGGCCTCTATTTCCATGACTGCATTTGAGGTCCATTCCACAGGAAAACATGAATAACAGGTACTAGGAAAAAAAAAAACACACTTTGGTTTTCAAGTCCTAGGCTCTAGTATTAGAATTCACCACTGTTGCTTTTAGCTAAACTGACATGGCAAAACGCTGCATTTTAAATCTTGATGTTTATACACTTACAAATGCTATTTTCATTTTTAGTGAGAGAAGCTTTACTTTTCAGTGAACTATGATGAATGCAGAGACTCATCACTGCTCACAATGCTCTGGATAAACTACCACTCTGAGCAGGGAAGTATATCTCCCTCAGGCTCAAGGAACACTTGGGGGAAAGGGAGCAGAAAGAATTTAAGAGCCAGGAAACACAAGGAATGCCTGTGACATGTTATATTCAGGGAATTGACGCTGCCATTGCAAACATGATCACTTTGCTTATGAGAGGCCTGCATAAGATTGGGCCTATCAATATCCAAATATGGGTTGCAATGTAGGTAATAGGGCCCTAAATCTCCCTTATAAAGAGTTGACAAATAAAGGACTCCGGGGATCCACAGTAATTGTCTTTAGTTGTGTAATAAATGGTGATTCTGTCCATGGCCACAAAGAAGGTCCTAATTAAATCAGTGCATCATAAAACCAAATAAAAAGCCATGAGAGATGAAAGGGAGCCATGGCAAGAAGGAAAGAGTCATAGGGATGTGAGTGTAAACAGAATAGACTATATTCATATACAAAACTGTCAAAGAATAATTTGAAACCATTAAAATGAGGACAACACTCAGAATCCATAGCTGATGCTGATTCATTGGTAATCCTCCAATTTATTTTTGTATTCATCAACAACTGACCATGTATCAGACCTATCATTTTAACTCTTCTTGTTCAGTATGGTGAGTGCAGCTCTATCCCAGTAATGAGAGAGTATGATAGGAGAATCGTAAGTTTGAGGCCAGCAAGTTTTCCATAGCCAGACCCACTGTAAAATAATTCAGAACAAAAATCAAAGGGACAAACTTCAACACTCAAACCCAAACAAAGAAACTCAAATTATCAGCATCCAAACTGGAAATTAAAAAATAACAAACAAACAAAACCTTACATTCTTTCTTGCTGTTTCTCTGCTTTAGAAACCATTTTCCCTTGAATGTAAGCACCAGTATTACATTTGGCTTCTCTCCTGACCCTGTGGTCCACTCAGGCACTGAATCCCATTGATTGTATCTCTTATTCATCATTTTGCCTTTAAGATGCAGAGCACACATACTTTAGTGAACAAGACAGGTGTAGCTGGAAACCCTATTTTTTTTTCCTTCTAGCTTCACATTTACTATTTCCCGTGCCTCAGCTAAGTGTGAGAAAAATCTTCAATATGCTGCCTAAGGATGCCAACACTCAACACTCATGGTAAATATTTTAATGTAAGAGTTTAATAAAGTAAGTTATGTAATAGAAATCCCAAACATATAGTCAATTTTAAAAGTAGGATCTAAGGACAACAGGATTAGACTAAGGTGAGTGTAATTTCTAGGCAAAAATTATAAAAGAGTAAAGAAATTCATGTAAATTTTTAGTCTGGCATTTCTTTCACAAGCTCTGATATTGTGACTCTCTAGGTGGAAATAACATAATCAAAACCTGCTTACCTGAAAAATAAAGAATTTGAACACATATATTTGAGAAAACAAAATGTAACTTAAAAATAAAAGGGGCTTTGTGACCAGTCATTAATGGTCAAATAATGAAAAATTACATGCTCTGATGTTCAGATTCCTCATATATAAAATAACGTGTAAGGTTGGTTGTTAGCCAGTTGCACAGAGGCTGTGTCTGTCAATTGACAAAAGTATTATAAATCTATGAGAAACAGTAGCTTACTCAGTTCTCAGTGACTCTGCTAGACACATGAGAAAGCTGGACTTTCAGTTCTCGATTAAGCTCCTTGAAGTATCTTTAATTAGTGTTATTTGAAATTTGGGTTATAAACAGATGGCCCTTAACAGTAGAGAATAGGATGCATGTCAAAAGTCCTGTTGCACGATTCCTTCATTAATCCAGTTAGTCCTATTTAGGTTACTGGAGGTTGTTTGCAGTATTCCAGCTCTCTACTGATCAGAGAAGCTACTCAATTAAGCGCTGGTGAATGGATTAATTATTCTAAATTAAATGATTAATATTCATATTGAAATTTAAAATCTTAATTTTTAAATGAAAAATGAAGTTTCAATTTTCTTTAAATCTTAAGGTCCTTAAAAGATTAAGTCTGTATCTGTGATTTATTTATTCTATGGTGTATTGACGTGTACTGCTGTGGGTAATACTGACTCTAAACTTGGCAGAATCTAGACACTCTATGGAGCCAGGCTTCAGAACACATGTTTGAGGGAATGTCTGAATTTGGAGAGCATCTCCCTATATCCATCCTGAGTTTGACATGCTCTTTTTCATGAGCTGGTATTATGAGTTGAATGAAAAATGAGGAAGCTAGTATTCAGCATTTTCTGCTTCCCAACTCTGGAAACAAAAGTACCATTACTCTCAAGATCCTGTTCTCATGACTTTCCCACCAGGACAGGCTAACCCTTCAACTGTGAGCTATAATGAACCCTTTCTCCATGAAGTTGCTTTTGTCAGGACAATTTATCACAGTAAGAGAAAATTTAACCAATTGCTTTACCTTATTCATTTAAAACAGAAGATGAAAAATATTCACTGATCATTGATGCTTATTTTGTTACATGTTTCTGTATTGCCTGTATAACTTGAGATTATAGATAATTTTTTACTATTTTTCAATTTTTCTTTCTATCGCATTAGTTTTTAACACAAAGCAAAATACTTTCTTACTCATTAACATTTTTATTTTATTAACATAACATTTTATTAACATTACATTTTATAATTATTCTTCGAGTAGAACATTCTTAAATAAAGGAACAGCAAGGAACTCATTAAAAGAGAGAAACTACCTAGTCTGTGTGCTTATTGTTGAAATGCTCACAGAGCAAATAATAACAAAGTACTCATGGAAAGAGGTCATTTTTAGTTACAGATCCAAGGCTTAGAAAGAAAACTTGTTATGGAAAATTATGTTAATGCAATATATCGCTCTATCTTACAGTTTATAGTCACCATTTTCTACTCAATTGATTTTACTTTCACTGATTTAAAGGAATCTATTTGAGACTCATAAATCTTGAACTTCATTTCCCTTCAAATAAACATATTTTGTCATAACTTACTTTGTTATTTTTCTTTGTAAACCATAATTTACACATACCACATACATTAACATTTTAATTTTTTAGGTAGACATATATATGTTTATAAATATATACTGCTTCATATACATATATGCATATCAAAGGTAATATACAATGTGCCATACACATCCATATATTTTAAAAATCTATATGCGTTGAAGTAAAAATTACAACTTAAAGACGACCCCATTTCAAATTATGTGTTAGATTGAATATAATATGCACTTGATTTTAAATATCTTCAGTCAGTGGTGTACTTTGTAAAGAAAAGGAAAAAAAAGAATAACCTAGTTTTGATTGCTCCATCTAGCTCAGTAGTTTATGACCTTGTATTCCTACAACATTTTCCAGAAAATGCTCCTAGTATGGTGCAGTCGTGGTTCAGCACTTAATTTTCCATTTGCAAATGAGAAATATTTTCAGGTGATGGGAACATCATCTACTAAAGGACAAAACCAATGTCTCAAATTCATTTTATGATGCAACTGCATCCTTTATGTCCAATAGCAACCGTTCTGAGATGAAAGATCTTGCAGACCATTAAGTTCTATGCATTTTCCCTGAATCAGCACAAATTCTCCAGCACAGGTGTTTCTGTAATTATGATACATTGGGAAAACTCTCTGTGTTCAATGGCCCTCAGACTCACACTTCCACCTCATCAGTCACATGTCAGCCGAACTCCACCCTGTGCCCCGAATCTCTGGTGTCATTAAGAAGCGCAAACTTCAGAGGGCAGATTTGCAGCTGTGATGTATAATACAGAACATTTCATGAAAAATGTATGAATGTGAGATTTTTTTCCTAATACTTTCTCTGTAGCAATCTGCCAGAACCATAACCATCCAGACATGTTTATTATAGAGATTTTTAAAAGAGGCTTTCATTACTCTTTGCAATGTGATGTTCCCTTGTTATTTCATAAACACTCCATTGATATTCTTTCTGCAACGAAGAGCTATAACCCCAGGAACACAGCTGCTCCTTGCCAGTGAAATCTCTATTTTCAATCACAGTAGTTTTACCTTGATAGAACTGTACTCTTTAGCACACTTCCTGATTTGCTAACTCAAGCCAAGTAGCTTATGTTTACTTAAGAAGAAACCAAGAGGTGTAAGCAGATTTGGGATGCCTGGATGATCAGACAACTCTTGAAAACTATATAAGTGAAGGATATGATGATGTTTTGAGTTAGTGGAATTCAGAAAGAAATAAGAAACATGGAGTGTTTAGCATGCTTGTTATTTTCTCTAAACTCCACTAGTTCTTAGTGCTTATCTTATTCCAGATTGTTTTTTAATGATTACTTGTCTTATATGTGTTCATAAACTTGGTACTTTAATCTCTTTGAGGCAATGAGTACATTATTTATATACTCGTGCTTGCAAATCTGTGGTATGTGTTCCTATGCCTCCTTCACTTTGCCCCTGCCTCCCTCTTTTGCTCTCTTCCATACTTCACTTTTTTCATGAACTACCTCTTGTTCACCCCAACGAGTGAGACACTTATTCCAACTGATTACTAATAGAACGCTCTCCCAGACTTTATAGCTATGTTGCTTACTTATTTATGACTGGCATTTAAAATTACTAGCTAAATTCAAAGAGAGTTTCATCTCTTGAAAAGAGAAAATATAAATGTAGATATACATTTCATACAACTGTAATAACATAACAACATATCCTTGTTATCAACAGGCATATCCATTTAGTCGGTGTGAAATAAAAACTTCAAGTTATATACAATTGTCAGTAAATGACACGGCAAGAAGCAATATGCAAAGTTTGAGTTCATTTATTTTTACTTGTATTTTTCTTTTCTAGGAAGGAAGGCCCATAAAGCAATGGTAAATTTGATAATGAAAATATTCAGGAAGCAACACATACCAAAATATATACATGCTTCACTTAAACCAAATCCACATGGGCTCTAATTCAACTGCAGTGTGCTGAAAGTAGAGCTCTGCAAGATGTTCTAAAAATGGTTTCACCAGTTCAGAAGAACTCCCCCTAAGTGACACAACGGAGCCCATTGTCAGGGGCTAGAAACAGCAAATGAAGAAAGAAAGAAAAAGGAAAAGCTAAAATCTACTGTTCTTTGAACCACTGACTTCAAGGCAGGAGAGCCTTTTTCCATAGGATCTTGAATTTGAAACCCATCCCATGCGGTGGCTCAGAATGGACATAGTTCCAAATCCAAGGGATCAAAGCCCACTTCCCATCCACAGTACCAGACACTCATGTGGTGTATAAACATACATGCAGGCAAATCACCCACATTTGCAAATAATAAAATAAACACTGATTTGTAGATAAAGTATCTTTGACAGTTGTACCCCAACAGAAGTCACATGTCCACATATGTAATGGTCATAATAAAAGATGATTTCTGTCTGTGGTTACAGCACAGTGACTTGTTGTAGAAAGCCCATCAGGACTGCTTTTATCAGAAGTGATTAGTGATGCCAACCTTTGGATTGGTAAAGATAAAAAAGAATGATTATCATGTACCTGAGTATAGTGGTATTTTATTTGTACTGAAATGTGATTTTATTTGTATGTTAATAAATAAAGTTGCCTAGGGGTCAGAGCTATTAGCAAGCCATAGCGAAAGCCAGGGCGGTGGTGGTGCGTGCCTTTAATCCCAGCACTTGGTAGGCAGAACTAGGTAGATCTCTGTGTGTTCAAGGATACAGCCGGCATTGGAGACACACGCCTTTAATCTCAATACCAACCATAGAAGACCTGGAGTGACCACAGACAGGCAGTGATGAGACGGTCATGTGGTTGGGTTTACAACCAATGAGAAGGCAGAACAGGAAGTCTTTATAAGACAAATGCACAGGAAGTAGCTCCCCTTTTCGGAGAGGTCTCCTGGCTGAAGAGGCAGCTGAAGCAGGCGGGTAAGGCTCTTAGCTCTGACCTCTTGGGCTTTAATCTTTACATTGGCTCTGTGTTTCTTATTTAATAAGACGGTTGGTTACATCTACACCTGAGTCTACCAAATAAACAAGCAACGAAAAATGATGCATTAAACCACTTGCTAAATGCCATCATTGCTTCTAATAGCACTATGGCATGAATATAATTAAGAATGTTGGAGTTTATATATTTTATTGCTCTAGATTGCCTTGTAGCTGGTATGGCTGTTATGAGCTCAGTTCCTTGTGGAACTCATTCTATTGAATCCTCCAAAGAAACCTTTGAGGTGGGATTTATAATGTCAGTTTCACATGCCACAAACCTTAAATTTTAAAGGCACTCTCACCAGACAACTTTTACTTTTGACAAGCTTGTAAAAAGTTTATGCATGACTGTTACACCACAAATATGAATATTTTCAGGATATTTTATCATGGGATATTGTACAAACAATTCAAATTTGGTTTTTGAGTTATTGTTTAAATGATTGGAAGGTAACATTGGAAAGAGAAAGTGCTTTTATTGCTTCTAAACATGTATTTAATATTATTCTTATGATCATTTCATCAATTTTGCCATATTTTTCTAAATTAGCATCTCTTTAAAGTATAGTACAGTATAATGCAATGATTATTAGATTATATAATTCCATGTTTTATCTATATATACTTCTAACAGATGCAAACAGATTTGCAGTACCTAAAAGAGGAAAACTGCATTATAGAAAATTAGAATGTGGTTACAGCAGGTTGTAAGTAGCCTTTTCTATTGCATAGAAGAATATCATTTTCCCTTATCAATCATCAACTAAGTATAGGGATCTTAGTTAGCTTCATATGTTTTCTGATATCTTGATTTAGTTTGTTTTCTGTCTCAGAATTTGATCATTCTTCTTTTTAGGGGTGTGTAGGGAATAGGGGAGGAAGTACTGGGAATCAAAACCAGGACCTCACCCTGGGACAGGCAATTGTTTTACTGCTGAGCTACGCCCCAAGTGGTAGCAAGAAAGACCTGTAAGTCTTAAAGATCATGGCGAAGTGCAAAGACCATGGAATAGCTGCTTGCATCTTGAATACCTACAAATGAGGCTCATAAGGGACTTTAAGTAGTAAGCATAGTGATGCTACTTAGAGATACCAAACATGCTTCAAACATAAAACTTGGTCTTTCTGGCTCCCGGAACAAATCATAAAACTATATGAGATAATTGACTTTTTCTTTATTCAACAACTTATATTGTTCAATTTTCTTCATTTTTTTTAAAAAATCCAGTTCCTCTATTTCATGGAAGCATGCATTTGAGTGAGAATTTCATAATCTAGAATAATAACTCATCATGGAGCTGTGAAGATTGACTTGTGATGCTAGATACCACAGGCCTGACAAACAGAAATGCTCACTGAGTTTAAACTGTTGTCTGTCTCCATGGTGACTACTGTAATTACTGTGAACCTCAGATGAATTCTGTTTCTTAAAATACATAATTCTAAAGCTGTTCTCATTCTCCTAACAGACATTAGATTTCTGAGACATGGAAGAGGAACATAACACTTAAAACCTCCTTTATTTTTACCTCGTGAGTAAGTGTGTATATAATGCATGAATATGTGTTTAAGCATAGTGTCATGGTACATGTGTGGTCAGACAACTTGCAAGAGTCAAACCTCTAATTTCATCAAGGATGCAGGGATAGAATTTATGTTATCTTATTTGGAAAACTAACACTTTTGCCCTCTGAACTATCTTGCTGGACTACACTTTTAATACAAAACATAGCCAAAATACTGATATGTTTTCAAACAGTTAATTGTAAATATATTATTGTTGAGGGAATTTATGTAAATTACATACTCAATATGTGCTGTTTGGCTGACTATATTGGATTTACAAGAATTGCACTGATTAATCCTCTCAACTTGAAAATGCAATTTATGAAAAATGAGTATTCAAAATAATTATAGTATTAATAATGCAAATATGGGTAGCTTGTTGATTTTCAGCTAAAGTTTATAATCTCAAATACATGGAGTTTTGATCTGTTTAAATGAAATTCGTTAATCCACATTTAGAGTAGGGCTCTAATATGGTTCACTTGAGTTGAAATGATTTATTTGCCATTAATCTTTGTCAATTTTCTCTCGTCTACTATGAGTATTCTCTTTTCTTTTTCACTTTATCATCACTTCATAAATATGTTAAATATGTCAAGTTGTTTCAATAATAGGTTTTGTTTGTATTCTATTTTTATTTAAATAAATAAGTTAATATTTTTAAATCCAGCATTGAATAATAAGGTTTCTTTTTGAAATGACATGTTTTAAAATAGAGATTTTACAATATGTATGTTAACTCAACTATTATAGGAGAGTCTTCTAAGTTTGACTTACATGAATATAATTCTTTATGATGTTAGGATGTGTCTGAATTATATTGTTCTGTTTTTTTGAAAGAGGACTAGAAAAAGATGACTCTGAGAAATAAAACCAATTCTTTTAGCAACTTCAAATATAAGACATTATTTTAATGAGTATGTAATAAATGAAAAATTTTATTCTTTCATGAAACATTGATTTTTAGAAGTATGTTGACCTAAATAATTTTACCAGGAAACACACCATAACTTAATTTCTTGTTACTGGAATTTTGCTGATGGAATTAGTCATTTACTACAAAATGGCTAAACAGTCCCACAACTCAACACAGATTAAAGTAGAAACACATGCATATATAAATCACAGATAGATAGGAAGAATATCATTTCAAAATGGTAAATGGAAATTTCCTTAAAATTATAGAATCAAATTAGTGTTGCTTGCCATCTAAAACATCAATTTCTGCTGGGTAAAGTGTCCTATTACTCATGATCTGAAGTTTATAATTTGAGGATAATGGTCTAAGTCTCTTTTGTAACATGTCTGCGAGTTATTATAAGTAATTATGGTGTGTCTCAGGTATATGAAAAGTAATTTTAATAAATATTACATTCTATTTAGAAAACCAATTATTTACTATTTATGAATTCACTATTCTTTTGGATAATAATAATTAGTCTTACTATTTAAATCACACATAATTTACAACCTGTTATCTTAGACAAAGGAAATTGCATCCTAGACAGGCTAGGTTATTCATGTACTTTTATATCCAAAAGGCTAATGGGAAATTTGTATGTATAAGCTTTTATGTGATTGACACAGAGCAAGAAATTTGACTATAAATAACAATATACACTTCTGCAATTTACATATTTAAGCATGCCAAATAAATAGTAAGACATCTGCAAAGATTCTGTGCTATGATTTTTTAAAAAATTTCTTGAACAATATCTGGAGAACCGATGGTTAACTATTTGTGTGTAGTATTTGAAATGAATGAATTACTCCTATAAATATCAACAGTGTAACAGTGTACAATTTGTTCTAGTAATGAAATAAATACTGCAACATTAGCAATACGTAAAGCAAATAAGTACATAAAATACACATGATTTAAAAATGATGCTTTACTTTCTAGGCTACTGATGTTGAAACCAAATAATGTAGAAGTAAAACACCATCACTGGACAGTGTCATGAATGGCATAGAAAGCTACAATATCTGATTTTCCTACAGGAGATGTGAAGATATGATTGCTAAATTTCCATTCACTCTTCAAAGAAAGTGAACAATTGCAAGGTGATTCGAGATTCAGAATACAAATAAAATATCTTTTTATTCCTAGGGCATCCCTCTAAAATCTACTATCAAAACATAGCTGAAATAGGATACATATATATGTTTCAATAGGTCAACATTTTAGTGAAGAAATATTTGATTCCTGAATGGACCAACATAGTCAATGAAAATAGAGTCTCCTTAGTAGCTAATCACCAGGAAGGAAATGATCAGCTTTTAATTAACCTGAACAAGTGTGGTTCATGCAGGAAGCTCAGGCTTTGTAAGGATAATGCATATCTCAAGTCTATAAAAATGGTTATGAAACAGAAAGTAATTAATGTGATCCTAATTATCAAGGGGAAATTTAAGATATATTTAGAATTTAAACATATCTTTCAAAACATTAAATATTCTTTTCCTATAGATTGTTAGTGTATAAGGAAATAAAATGCATATAACTAACATAACACACTGTGATTTAACATATAAGAAGGAGATAAATGAAGTTTTAATTTTCAGTAAAATGTACGAAGGAAAACTGCGAATTTTTTGCCTATTCCTTCTTGTTTTAGAGCTTACAATAGAGTGTGAGAAATTTCTATGCTTAACAAATCGCCATACCATTTTTCTAAGCATGGATCAACTTCAAATATCTTATCCTTTTCACTCTCAATGTCATAGAATATTTTGGAGTATTCCTTTAAAGTGAAGGCTTTTTCAGCATCACTTCCTCTGGGACAACTTCATCTTTTTTTATAACCATTTTCTCCATTCATGTTGGTCTTTGCCTCAGCAAGTTCCTCCGGCTACATATTCATTGTATCTTGAATGGCAGCAATGCCCAAAATTCTGGGGTCAGCCGTTTCTAGTGTAACTCTGCTCCGCACAGGTTCAATTAGAATTTTAGTGCCAGCATTTACTCCTGTCTCTCCACTCCCTTTTTATTTTTGCTGATCTGTTTCCTCTCATGTTTATCAACTTTCTTAAAATGTATGCAAGACAGTGAGGGAATACACAGCCACAAACATTGTTTGCATATTACTTGAATAACAGATTCTAGTTGACAAATCATATACAAAGTATGAAAGACAGAACATTCCTGGTTGATTACTACAATTTTTGTTGTTACTTATTCTGTATGGTTATAGAGATTAAATCCAGAGTCTTTTGTATGCTGATTAAACAATCTACCATTGATTCATATCCTACCACACTTCATTGATCAAGATGTTTATCTGTTATTGAGTAACAGTGTGAGGATTAGTAACTTAATTTAAATAATGACAGTTGGGAATCTGATTGTATTTTACTAGGTTATTGTACTTAAATTCAGTATATTGTAATCATACATAGTGAAGACCAACTGAAATTTGGTTTAATATATGAAAGTTATAGGTTTTGTTTGATAATTTACATCATAGTGTTCCATAATGTTTTGTTGTTGATCTGTTTTTAGAGGAATTTTCTTGCACATTTCTATAGATTTTAAAGATAACCGCGAATATAGCTATAAGTATAGACAACTACTTTAAATCCTTTAAATGCTGTTCCTGTCTTCACTCAAATATTGGTGTCCTTAACCAGATGGTAACTTTTGATTTTTATTAGGTCCCATTTTTCTATATGGGTTTCCCTTTAAGTTCAAACCTATTCCCTAATTTCTCTCATAGAATGTTCAGGCTTCCAGGTCTTATATTGAGGTTATTTGTTTTTTGCTTTTTTTTGTTTTGTTTAATTGTTCAGAATGTTTTACCTATTTGAGCCTTTTGTATTTCTGGATTCTTTTATTTTATGACAATAAATTTGTTTTATACACTATATTCTAGTTACAGTTTTTCCTCCCAGTTCCTCCCTACCTCCACTCCTATCTGGGTCAACCTCATTCTGTCTCTCCTGTTAGAAAACAGACATTTTAAAGATTCTTTTCAATGTACATGAAGAATTGCTTTGGACTTTTGATGGGAACGGCAGTGAACTTGGAGATTACTTTTAGCATGATGGCAATTTTCACAGTATTAATTCTTCCAAAAAGGGAACATGCGAGAATAAGTAACTTCTTCAATGTTTTTATCTTCCTTGATAAGATTTTTCCCGAGTATTTTAAACTTTATTTAAGTTATTGTGAAGGATGTTGCTTTCCTGATATCTTACTCTGTGTGTTTGTCATTTGCACATAGGAACAATACTATTTTTATGTGTTAATTGTGTATCCTGACTCTCTGCTGAATGTATTTATCAGCTGTGTGAGTTGATTATTTTTTTTTAGGGGGAAAGGTACTGGCTAGTTTTATGTAAACTTGACATAAGCTAGAGTCATCAAAGAGGAGGGAGAAATTTTCCCCGTTGAGGAAATATCTCTGTAAGATCAGGTCTTAGAAAAGGCTGTAAAGCATTTTCTTAATTAGTAATTGATGAGGAAGGGGCTAGCGTATTGTAGATATTGTAGATGGTAAAACCCTTGGACTAGTGGTCCTGGATTCTACAAAAGCAGGCTGAAAAAGCCATGTGAACAAGCCAGTAAGCAACACCCCACCATGGCCTCTGTATTAGGTCCTCCAGGTTCCTGTCCCGTTTGAGATCCTGTACTGATTTCCTTTGATGATGTACTGTGACAAGCCAAATAAGCCATTTCTTCTCCCAAGTAGCTCTGTGCATGGTGTTTCATCATGGCAATAGAATGCCTGACTAAGTCAGGGAGTCAGTCGTTAAGAGCTATAATATAGAGAATCATATCATCTGCAAATAAGATTAACCTTTTAACTTGCATATTTTCTCTCATTTGTGGTTCCAAGGTACACACTTCCTGATGTGAGTATATAACCTGGAGTAACTCTAAAAGACAGGTAAGTAAAACGATACCAAGGAGTAGTAGGGTAGGCCGAGGTGAGTGGCACTTGAGAAGAGAATGGCAGAACACAAATAATATGAAGGCGGTGAATGATAAACATGAGGGGATTTACCTGGGGAGAAGAAAGAGACGCTGGTACAGGAAAGGCAAAAGATGTAAAAATAACACCGAGGATGATTGAAAAAGCCACGAGAAATTCATTTTATTCACCCAAAATTATATATATAGCACATAAATCTATGTGTACACATACACATGTATGGTTTAAGTGAATTTATGCCAAATGAGTGCCTAAGGATCTCCACAAGTCTCAGACACTACCTAACAAAACCCAAGAATAAAGTGTGAGAAATTTCACTTTGAATTGTTTATCAGGAGAGTCCATGACTCCTCTAATAATATAGATAATTGCTGTTGATCTTGGTGACCTTGCAGGGTTTGAATCTAAATCTGTATACATGAAGATACATTGCTCTTTGAGCACAGGACTCGCAGAGTCTTAACTAGTCTAACTGGAAACCCTCCTTCCTCCCTGAGGAAAAAAAACTTTCATAGTACTGAAGTTACTAAGCAACCTGATAAAGGACGGAAGAAATAGCTAGTACTACCTAGTATTGTCACATAAATCACAGCAAAGATCAGTTTGCAAGATATTCATAAAGAAAAAATAATGTCACCAACATCTTCATTGTAACCAACAATTCTCCAATTGGATTAATATCCTGTATTCTCTAATTGAATCTGAATGAATCATATACACATAAACATATATATGAAAATATATATATATATATATATATTCACAAGGGACTTACTATCCTTATATATATATTATGCACATAAGACTAAATGGACTGATTATTTATTTATCTATATATTTATATTATATAAAATGTATACTTACATATCACACACATATGTATGTATGTATGCATGCATGTTTTGTGATATTTTGTTGTATTTTGATAAATAAAGCTTTCCTGGAGATCAGAGGGGTGGATCTATCCACTAGTTAACGATGGAGGCCAGGCAGTGTGGCTCAAGCCTTTGATGCCAGCACTTGGGAGGATCATGCCTTTGATCCCAGCACATGGGAGGCTTATGCCTTTAATCCCAGCACTAGGGAGGTGGAGACAGGAATATAAGGCAGGTAGAGACAAGATCTCACTCCTCCATTGGATCTGAGAGTTTGTAGAGGTAAGAAGTCTCTAGCAGCTTCTGATTTTTCAGCTTCCACCCTCAATATCTGACTCTGGGTTTTAATTGTTTTCTTTTTTTTTTTTTTGATTTATTTATTATGTATACAGTGTTCTGTCTGCATATATCCCTGAAGGCCAGAAGAGGGCACCAGATCTCATTACAGATGGTTGTGAGCCACCATGTGGTTGCTGGGAATTGAACTCAGGACCTTTGGAAGAACAAGCAGTGCTCTTAACCACTGAGCCATCTCTCCAGCCGTGGGTTTTTATTGTTAAGACTAATTAGGATTGTGCTTCATCAGGTGTCCAACTTTTGGGGCACCAATTCACACACAAAAAAACAGCTTTCCAATGGCTTTGTAGCAACTGGCACATTCTGGAGCTCCAGTGGTGTGGTGATATTTTATTTGTATGTTAATAAATAAAGTTTGCCTGGAGACCAGAGGAAACAGCAAGCCATTTTAAGTAAACAAAGAAGTTAGGCAGTGGTAGCCCACACCCTTAACCCTATCACTTAGCAGGCAGGGTCTCTGTGTGCTCAAGGCCACACTAGGGAACAGAGCCAAGCATGGTGACACAACCCTTTAATCCCAGTACCAACCATAGAGATCTGGAGGTCTGTACAGACAGACAGTGAAAGAGCTGCATAGGAAAAGGAAGTGAGGTAGCTGGGCTAAGAGCCAATGAAAGGGCAGAAGAGCAAGGCAATAAAAGCCTGGGTAGACAGGAAGTCATGACATTTGGAAGCTGCAGAGTTGTTGAGGTAGGTTGGCTGGTGGCTCTATTTCCCTAATCTAAGGCTTTCACTCCTGTATTTGGCTCCGTGTTTTTTATTTAATAAGACCATTTAGAAATTCATCTACACAGTGGGGACTCCCACTGGAGTCACCCAGTGACTTGCTGGCTATGTTTTCCTTTCTTTTTCCCCTAAACCTCTGAGCAAGTTTGGGATTTTTCTGTTGCAGCCTCTCTGCAGCAAACCCCACAGACATTTGGGCTCCAAAGGCTGCTGGAGTTAGCCACTTTCACACATTCCCCCCTGCAGATGGCTGGCTCTTTGTTTTCTTCTCTCCCAGTGGGTTGTGGGATTTCCCTGGACTCTCTCCTTAGGCTGCTGCCACACTAGGTAGCTCCCTTGGCACACACATTTGGGCTTCTATTGTTCTACCCAACAGCAGTTAGTCTCATACTTCACCATCCTCTTCACTGTCATTGTGGGCAGATTTGGTGAGGCAATTGAGAATTCTTTAAGGGGTAAATTAGATAAAAAAAGAAAGCGAGAGAGAGTTTTTTTTCCCCCACATTAAAAAAAATGGGAAAAACTATTACAATGGAAAGAGTTAGGTCTCTGTATAATTACACAATGCAGGGTTTAAAAATGGAATAATTAAATGAAGGGATAATCATCTTAACTTGGATTGACATAATGTTAATTATCATTTTGATAATTTTTATTATCAGTTTGATAATTCTTGGTTCATCTGTAAAAATAATACTTGATATGAGTGTCAATATACAGACCTTAGAAAAAGTTACAACAAAAAATAATGCTATTTGACTGCAAAGTTACAAGATTCAAAAGATATTCAGACAAAGTTGGAGGAATTTAAAGGAGAACCAGCCTTGACGTAACATTATAAAATTAGAGAGGAATAGCCCAAGTTTTTCAAATAACCAACCTTAATTTATTCAGTTGCCTTACAGTCAACTGCCAAATGACAAATATACCCAAGGCTGTGTAAGAGCTGACTGGATTCCTGTGAAAACATTATATTTTAGGAGGTTTAAGGAAGCAATAGTCTCATATTGTATACATTCACCTTTTTAAAGCGATGTTAAATTCATGGTCAGCTAGTAACAAAATTGTCCCACAAAACTGGAAAGACTTGATCACAGCAGTGTTGGAGTCTGGTCCTTAATTGCAGTGGAGGACCTAGTGGAAAGATGAAGCTAAAGCCATTAACAATGAAGTAGAGCTAGAGATATTGAAATCTCTCAAGACCAACTTCTTAGAGAGGGGGATGATTCTGATGTATAAAGACAATCTCTATATGATGACCATACCCGGGCTCTATGCCATGCAGCATCTTTGAATACTTAGTATAGAATTGAAGAATTCAGAAAGAGAACTGAGTCATTTTACTAAAGTTACACAGGACCCAAAAGAAACCTTCACTGATTTCTTACAAAGATTAACTTCAGCTGTAAACAGAATGATACCAAATTCAGAAGCTAGATGAATAATAATTGAATCTTTGGCTTTTGGAAATACTAATTCACAATGCAAAAGGGTAATTAGGCCTTTAAAGGAAAGATCAGTACCCATAGAGGAATGGATCTGAGATACAGTCAATATTGACTCTCATAACCTGATGATGCTTGGATGGGAGAGGTGATTTCCAGAGGCTTGGAGAAAAAACAAAATGTCCAGCGTTTTAATTGTGGCAAACAAGGTCACCTAAAAAGGGATTGTAGACAGGACATTCCTAGAAACAATGTTTTTTTCTAGTAATAATCGAAACAAAAAGCCCCTCCTTTCTGGAGTATGCAGAAGGTGTGGCAAAGGCAGACATTGGATCAATGAATGCAGATCAACAAGGGACAGACAGGGTAACCTTTGCCTTCTGGAAATGCCTTGGAGGGTCTCTCACAGGCCCCCATGTCAAATTTGGTTCAGTAATTCACCATAGGGGAAACTCTTTCCCATAACAATTAAAGGACCTAAAGCTTATTTAAAACAAAACAAGGAGGCTGCTTTCTTGGCAAGGGGATGGGAGAAGGGGCAGCTAGCCCATCCCTGGGGTTCCAAAGGCTTGGGGGAGGGGCACAGGATGTGCAACCCCCCCCCCAGGGCCTAGGGGTTAGGGACCTGGTCTACCCAGTCTGGAGATGGGGCCTTACCTGTTCTCATTTGGTGCAAGGTGTGCTTATGTCTCTGGTTTTCACTAGTGTCACAGGGGGCTGTTTTCTTTGTGAAGGGGCAAGGGAAGGGGCAGCTGGCTGGTCCTCAGGGCTCCAGTGGCTTGGAGGAGCGGCACAAGATGTACCCCCAGGGCCTGGGAGCTAGGGACTTGGTCTGCCCAGTCCAGGAGCCCAATCAATGAGAGAGAAGAGGAATTCTATGAGCAAGAGATATCAAGACCATGATTGGAAAAAGTACAGAGACAACTAGCCAATTTAGTGGAAACACATGAACTGTGGACCAGTACCTGAGGAGCCCTCATGGTACTGGACTAGACGCTCTGGATAAGTGAGATAGTTGTTTAGCTTGATCTGTTTAGGGGGCCCTGAGGCAGTAGGATCGGGACTTGTCCCTAGTGCATGAGCATGCTTTTTGGAGGCGAGTGCCTATGGTGAGACACTTTGCTCAGCCTTAGTGCAGGGAGAAGGGGCTTGGACCTGCTTCAACTGAATCTACCAGGCTGAGTTGACTCCCCAGAGGAGACCTTGGCTTGGAGGAGGTGATAATGGGGGGGGGGGGGGGTGGGGGAAATGCTGAGGGGTAGGAGGAGGAAAGACAGGGGAATCTGTGGTTGGTATGTAAAATGAATAGAAAAATCTCTTAATAAAAATAAATAAATAAAACAAAACAAACCATACAGTTCTGGATGATAGAACAGCTTTAGAAAATAAAAGAAAAATTTCAGGAGAAATCATAAATCAAAATTGATAAAGATTATATTTGAGCAAGAGAGACCTCTTGATTAGAAGAGGTGAGATTTCATTAAACAATATGACTACTTGATCTAAACTAACTTATAAACTAACAAATGCTTTTCATTTGATCAGATACAATTTACAAAAAGGGAAACTACCAAAAGTTAAGGTTGGGGAGGGTTTCGTTTTTGTCTTTCCAGGAAAATAAACACAATCATCTTGAGGAATTTAAAGACTTCTGGACAAATAAGCATCCAAAGAAGAAGGGAGAACTATCTGGAAAAAATTACCAAGAAATGGAATAATCTGATCTGGTCAATCTCTGAAGTCTCCAAAAAGATGATGGGTCCCCATAACGACAATTTCACCTGGACTTTGGTAATGTCACTAAGATGACAAACACTACCTAAAGATTGGTTTGGGACTCTAAACTGCTCAAGACAATTTCCAGGTGGCTGGCTGAGATGATCCAGCCTCACACACTACTCTAGCCAGGACTTGAGACAACCCCTGCCCTGTCCCTTTATACAGAGGCTGGATAACAAATGATACAGCTAGCTCTCCAAGGACTTGACAATAATCTCAATTTTTTTCATGGTCCCCTAAAGAAGCTATCACCCCTACACAGCAGGAGATCATTTTAAAAACATGATGCCCACATTCCCAAGAGGTGGGGTGGGTGGTTTTTGGTCATTAAATGTGTTATGGATATTTTTCATCATTTAGGAAATTGGTTACAAATTGTTATTGGTAACAGTGGGAAAAAAAGTTTACCAAAGGAGATTAGATTCAAGGATCTTGATCTAAAACCAAGAAAGGGGATATAGAAATAGGTTAAAAAATAGATTACTTAATCTACTTTTAAATAGCAACTACTATTTTTAAATATTTTACATTGACATGGATTTTTTATATATTGATAAAAATTTGAGGTTATTTTTGTTATACTATACATGTTATTGAAATGATAGGATAAAAGGTAGATTATTGAATCTACTTTTAAACCAAAAACAGCAACTACTTGTTTTAAATATTTTACATTGGTATGAATTTTGTATATTGATATAAATTTAAGATTATTTTGGTTAAAACATACTGTACATACATTTCTACTCTTGTTCAAGGTATTATACCCGTATAGCTCATCTAACAATATAATATAAATTTCTAGTCCTTGAAAGTTATTATTACAAACTATTTAAGTTAATAAAGAAATGCAGGTTAATAGTTAGTCACCTATTTCAATAAAACTTGTAGTCATGTTAGGTATGCTTTCAAGGTCAAACAATGATATATTTTAGATAGGTGCTCTTCAAACACTTCAGAGATCTACAGAAAATGGCATTAAAGATGTTTTAATAACATACTTTAAAAAAATTTTTAAGGACAATGATACATGTCTGTTCCTGATAGCACCAATCTACTTCAGAGAAGATTATGGGCACTGAAGAAACTCCATATGGAGTTTGCTTTCTTTGTGGTAAAAGTTAGCCACTGAGCAAAAAAAACTGCCATTGTCTTAACTGCTGACAGTATACTGTCCAAATTGGACAAGCAGGACAGAAAAGAAAGTGACTGCCCAACTTTGTCAAGACAACATGAGACAGTTCTTCAAAAACTCTTCTTCACAGAAAAGACTGTCAGATATTCTAGGCCTATAGGCAGAAGATGGATGCCCCAACATAACAGAGGAATCTTGAATGACTGTCCAGGCAGCCAGCTGTTTCTGTCATTTCCTATTTTAAGAAGTTGTTTGCTCTACACTTCCTATTTACTCAGGTATTATTATATCCTTCTCAGGTCTCTGATGGAGTTGAAGACTAGATAGTTATTGTTATAGTTTTCTTTTACCAGATTCAGAAAAGAAACCCACTAAAGAGGTATAAAGTGTGTAAGGTTGAAAGACATAAAAAGATAGTTTGGGTTGGCAATGCAAGTTAGGTTAAAAAGTGAATTAAACACTTTGGACTCACCAAGATAGGATAGATAATGGAGTAATTTCTCTGAATTTGTCAAATGCTAATGGAGTAGGCAATGTTAATGTAATTATCTGTATATATTTATATATACTTACTGTCCTTATTGTATATAGTTTTTCTATGTTGGTTAAAACCTTCACTTTTTGTTTAGAGAAAAAGGGGTAAATGTTGTGTGATATTTTGTTTGTGTTCTGATAAATAAAGCTTGCCTGGAAATCAAAGTGTGGAGCTAGTCGCTAGTTAATCATAGAAGCTAGGCAGTGGTGGCACACATCTTTAATCCCAGCACTTGGGAGGATCATGCCTTTGATCCCAGCACTCAGGAGGAGAAGACAGGAATATAATGTGGGTGGAGAGAGGATCTCCCCTCCTCCATTGGGTCTGAGATTTTGTAGAGGGAAGAAGTTGCTGGCTGCTCTGCTTCTCTGATCTTTCAGGTTTCATCCTCAATATCTGACTCTGGGTTTTTATTGTTAATGTCAATTAGGAATGTGCTTCATATGTATATGCCACATTATGGGGAGGATAGCGAAGAGGAGAAATGAGTCAGTTAGATTTTGATTTTAAAATTCATTAAGAAAAAATTGATTTCTTCCTGTCCTATGTATGTACCCTTTATCTCTTTCACTTGTCTTACTGATGTAGCCAGGGCATCAAGTATTGTGCTAAATAGGAGGAGAGAGAGAGAGTATATCACTATGTCATAGTCTTGATTCTAGTGGAAAGCTTTGAGTTAAGAATGATGCTTGCCACGAACTTGTTGTGTATTGTCTTTGTTATGATGAGACATGCCCCCTATATCCATGAATTCTCCTGGACTTTCATCAGAAGGGATGTTGGATTTCGTCAAGGACTTTTTCTGAATACGCTATCATGATTCTGTGCTTGTAGTGTTTTTATGAAGTGGATTACATATCATTTTTTACACATAATTAACCATCCATTCATCTCTGGGATGAAGCCTACTTAATGATAACATATAATCCTTCTTACATGATCTTAGTTTGTTTCCAAGTGTTGAGATTTTTACATTTATGCTAATCAGAAATTAGCCTTTAAATTTTAGTGTGTGTGTGTGTGTGTGTGTGTGTGTGTGTGTGTGTGTGTGTGTGTGTGTTTTGGCTTTGATTTGGGAAATATTGTTATTCTTCAAATGTGGAATTTCTACTTCTATTTTGTTGGACATTGTGGGTCTATTAAATTATTTGCTTTATCTTGATTTAAATTTAGCAGATTTTATTTGAATTTGAATTTTATCTCTCTGCTATCTCTCTCACTCTCTCTCTCGTGATCTATCTGTTTTGGTTAATAGAACTAGGTTCATCAATCTTGTTAATCATTTGAAAGAACCAGCACATGTATATATGTATATATATACTCATATTCTTTTCTATTTTATAATATAAACCATGATTTTAATAATCTCTTCCATTCTACTTTTTTGGGTATAGATTGTTATTATTTTGCCAGGCCTCCATGTGATACAATAATTTAATAATTTGAGATATCTCACATTGTTTGATATAGGCAAAAAAAGTGCTTTAAATGCCATTTTATGACCATTTTCATTGTTTCCAGTAGATCCTCATATGTTGTTTTTATGTTTCTTTACTTCTAGGAATTTATTTGTATAAATATGTATATTTTCTATTTTAATTATACACACACATATATGCATATATACACACACAAATAAATTTCTTAGCCCATTTAAAATTTAGTGATATCTAACTTCCAGCAGTTTATGTAGGTTCTCTTATTTCTATTGCTGTTTATATGATACTTTAATCAATTGTGGTGTGATAGAATGCAGGGAATGATTTCAGACTTTCTTTGTATGTGCAGTTTTTTGGGAGAACTGTGCTTGGGTTGCTGACAATGTATTTCTTAGTGTGGGGGAAATGTTTCATAGATGCCTGTTAAGTTCATTTTATGTTTTTATTGAATTCTAGACTGTTTTTGTTTAGTATTATTCCATATGACCTTTTCATTTATAAATATGAGGTATTAAAATCACCTTATTATCACTGTGTTGGGGGTCAATCTGTGGTTTTAAATGTTAATGTTTTTGTTTAGTATATCAGTAAACAGATCTTTTCATGGACAGTGTTTATACATTTTCCACATTGGATTGTTCATTTTCTTTTCTTTTTTCTTTGTTTGCCATCAAATTTTGTGTGGAGGCCTGTATCTGAATATTTAGCTCAATGGAAAATAGATGGACAGTCCATGTAGAGCAAACTAATTCAAGATGTAATAATATATAAGGATAAGAACAGCACAAGGAAAACTCATTTCTTGGTCTGAAAACAAAGTATTTAGAAGTATTTAATTAGTTGCAGCTATAAAGTAGCCACGTTAAAAGCATTTTCTTCCACACTCAGGTTTGCTGTCCAGCTGATTTTTTTGTTTTTGTTGGAGGCTGTCTGTGCTGAGACATGATCAAAGATGTTCTCAGATACTATTTTTCTGGTGTTTTGCCTCGGAATGAACAAAGTGTTTCTAATTTTTTCAGGATGGGTGTTCTAAACTTCCTTGTCTACCTTCAAAATTGGTAAAAAGGAAAAATAAGAGTGGAAGGATAAATTAAAATGGTTCTTCCTATAAAATCTCCTGGAATTCTTTTCTAGCAAGGGGAAGAAGAGACGGAAGAGGGGAGAGTGACACCAGAGATGGCCAAGTTGTCAGTGATTCCTTTTACAAAAGCAGTCAGCTATCAAAAACCTAGTCTTGACATTTGGATTAAAGTATTTTTACTAATTATTTCATTATCCTCACCCTCATAAGGTAAGTGCAAGTCACTCTGCGAGTATTTATGCATTTGCAACACCTCAGAGTGTGTTTAAGGTTGGGAATGAACAGCTTATCTGTCAAAAGAGGAAATTGTCTGAAATAAATGATAATCTGACAAAGGCTTGGTAATCTGAGAGCTTTTCATGCATGTTCTTTCAAATAGTTACCTACATGTGATGCCAATATAAGTATTATTAGATGGGGAGATTCCTTCCTGCGTGATGCTTCCTACACAGCTGTTTCTCATAATCCTATATCCAGACTTATCTTTCATAGAAAATATAAAATAAATACTTGTATACCCACATAATATGTACTATTTGATTACACAATTAAAAATATTTTAAAAATGTTGCTAGTACTTGATGCTTGGTAGCAAATGACTTCTTTGCAAACTTTTGAGCAGTAGGCTCATTGTATAGCATTAACTGAGCACACTATACAAATTTCCAAAATATGTGGGTGAGAATGTTTGTGTGCCTCAGCACCATTCTACATTGTAAAACAGGTGGGCTCTTCTTTATTGTTCTGGAGAAACAATAAAACTATTGTTAAAACACAAATTCATGTTTCTTCTATTCATCCCAGGACACACTATATAGAACTGTGGATTATAATTATAAAAAGCTGCAAATAAACACCTGCAAATGCTCAAAAGTTGAGTCCCTAGGGACCCATAAAGTGTATTTCATGAATGCTGTGCAATTCATAAGGTAAATCAGCTCAGCCCAAATTTGCTCTTTAAATTCTTCTAAAACTGCCAATTTCTTTTTTCTTCTTTAATTTTTATACAAAGAATAAAAAGAACCCATGAAAATTTATGTAGATAAGATATTCCTGTGGGCATAGAAACCATATTTACTAGAATATGGGACTCAGACTGTTCAATATATATGCAGAATAGAAAAAATAAGTATAGTCAAATAAAGTATGTCTAAAGATGTGAATGAGAAGAATGGAGCCTAGAGAAAGTTAATTTGAGAAAATGACAGCACATTACATTTTAAGCTACACATATAATATTGGAAACATCACCAACTGACAGTTTACATCATGGACAACGATTATACATAAGTTACTTGGAGGAAATTTTTTTCAATGATTTGCCTAGTTTTTCTTTGCTGCTTCTAGTTATAAGTACTTAAATGCTGGTTCTGTGTCGTGTAATAAATTTATATATCATTTTGCTAGTTTTAAAATAATTATTTAAATATATTGTATCTAACTTTCAAAATAATCTTTTGAAATTTGGATGACGGCTATTCATTTTCTACAAATGGAAACTGGTGTCGGGCTTTTTGTTGACTTTTGAAGTTCAAAGTCATTCAAAGAGAGTTGAGTGAGTCCATTATACAGTTTTCACAAGTTTTGAAATTTTGAAATCATCGGCCCAAATATATCTTATTATAGTACAAAAGAAATATACCACTCTAAAATAACAGTGATACTATTATTTCACTATTGAATTTTAACTGTGTGACAAGGAACAACATTTATATATCAACTCTAGTGGCCAAGCTTTTAAATGAATAGCAGCCATCACCATCATCTCATTTCCCTTGACCACAGAAAAAATTGCAATATTCAGATCTGGTTGCTGTTGACAAAGTTAATTGCAGAATACCCTGTGCATATGTGAACAAATATTTGTCCTTGGACAACTGAAGCATTATCAGATAACTAAGACTATGTGAGCCATGGCTTTCACAACTTCTGAAATGCTGTCTCCATGTTGCCTGTTGCTAGCTTCTCATTCTCCCATGTCCGGTTTAGAGTTACCATAACTTACTAGCAAGTAAGCATGGTTTGTCTAACTGCTGCCTCTTTGCAGAAATCAGTGGCCTTATTTTATTATTTTAGGTTTATTATTACTTTGTGGTCATTTACTCTGCCTCCAACCTTCCAAAAGCTTTGAGGTCCCCTGGAAGAATATTATTTTGTTAAAATTAACTAGAGACCAGGAAAATAAAATTCAAATATTTCTGTATTTCCCATTGTAGGGTGATGCAGGATCATTGGAAAGCATCATGATTACATCTATTTGTGTTCGTGTCTCTGTCCTCTCTGTCATTTGAGTCTTCATCTCATCCCCATCTCCATATTTATTTTCATCTCTGTCATCTCTATCTCTACCTCTATCGGTCTATGTTTACGGCAACATCACCTTTTAGATTGGTGGTTTCAAGTTACCTAATGCTATGACTCTTTCACACAGTTCCTCATGTTGTGGTGACCCCCCAACCATACAATTATTTTCATTGCAGCTTCATAACTGTAATTTTCCTACTGTTATGAATCATAATACAAATATCTGTGTTTTCTGGTGGTCTTGGGTAACTCCTGTGAAAGGGTCATTCAGCCCCCACAGGGGTTGTGACTCACAGGTTCAGAACTGTTGTTTTAGATAATAACAGATACAATGATTTCAAAGGTAAATGGTACCCATACCAATATATCATGAATTATGCTAAAATGTATCAAAGTGCTCAAGTGGCCATTTTTTTTAAATGAGAAAATGTTTAAGCATGTATGGAGCTATCATCAATAAGAGGAACATGTATATAATAAAAATTTATTTTAGGCCACCGGAAGCTTCATAAATAAGTCTCTTACATAAAGTTGAAATACCATTTTAGTTTTCATAATATCCTTATCTCTCCTATGTATACCAGTGAATTTTTGGAAAAGGCTCCACATTCAAGATTATATAAGGAAATTATTTATACCTTGATTTTGTCTATAGTTATTTCAATATGACTAAATTATCAGCCGATTTTTTTCACATTAACCACCTACAGAATATTCCTCCCTAAAATGTTTATTTCATTCACATGTTTCCTGATTTCTTGTACTACGTATTTGTACCTTACTGTTAGACCTTAATGTGTTTTAAGGAATTAATATATTCTAAAGTCTATTTTTAAATGTTCATAATTTGCCACCCTGTTTATATTATAGAAGGTTCACTAGTTAGAGTTTGATTTTAGGTGGCTTATAGAAATATCTAAGTTTATTATGGTTTTACATATTAACTCATTTAGCACTAAGGGAATTACATGGATTAAATGGTATCTTATTAAGAACACCTATGACAATTTTTGAAAATATCAGTGTGAAATGTGCTTGTCTTCTGCCTGAAGACTTGCAAGACTGGCTGGCATTCTTTTTCTGAGGCCATTTGAAGAGTAGAAGGTTCTCCAGAGAAGTTGGAGCCTGTGTCCCATGATCATAAATTGAGTCTGAACTTGAGGCATGATTTGACTGAGAGGATGTTCAGATAAATCTAATGTAGGAGTCTAGATACTTTTGGCAATTTTACTATCAAAAAAAGAACTTTTTGAAATTAACATGGGAAAATTTTTCATCTGGTCCATTAGATGATGAATGACATGAGGCTCAGTGGTAATTATTTCACTAACTGATAGGTAGTTAGTCTTATAAATTAGACTGCATAGAATACTGGCTCTTAAACAGACAAATGAATGTTGTCCACAGAGACCAAAGGACTGTCCAGCTCAACACACAACAAAAAGTTGTCTCGGGGATCATGAATGTGCCAGTTAGTTGCTGATTGGTTGTTTGTTTTTTGTCAACTTGATACAAGCTAGAGCCAGCTGGAAAGAGGGACTTCATTTGAGGAAATGTCTCCATCTAATTTGCCCGTAGTCAAATTTCAATTAATAATTGATGTGGGAGGATGCAATTCAATATGGGAGGTGTCATCCCTGGCCAGATGGTCCAGGGTTCTATTAGAAAAACAATGGATCAAGTTACTATTTTGGCAAGCCAGAGCAAGCCAGAGCAAGCCAGAAAGCTTCATTCTTCTTTGGTCTCTGCTTCAGTTATGACATCAAGGCTCCAGCCTTGGGTTCCTGTCCTACCTTTCCTCAGAGGTACACTTTGGCCTGGGACGTGGTAAGTAAACAAGCCCTTTCTTCCACACATTGAATTTGGTCAAGGGTTTCTTCACAAAAATAGAAACAAAATTAACACAATGACTTAAATCAATGATTATTAATTTTCCTTTTTGATGTTTGACTTTAGTATTTCCTTGACCTTCTCTTCCACTACCGACACATTTTCTTTTGCTTGGTTGAGTCCACTAATGATGATTTTCCATGGCAATTTTTATTTGATTCCTTAAGTTTCCTGTTTCCAACAGGTAGAATATGTTTGTGTGTCAAAATCTCAAGTATATGGATGCATTTCTCTTCTGTGTTGCGGAATTCTTTGTATTGTCTGTTTTCCCATCGTTTTTGCTTTTCCTTCTATTTGGGTTTTCCTCTCTATGTCCTAGATTGAGTTTATTTGGTTCTTTGTCTTTTCCTCAGGATTACTGATTATTCTTTAGCAGTAATCTGTTGTCATACATCACACTGCACATTGGAATCTAATTGAAATCAGTAATGAGGAATTATGAGCTTTTGGAGGAGTCGTACTTCTTGGTCTTCTCACACTCCTGTGCTTTCGTCTCATTATTTGAGTGTTTAGCTTATATTTTTCTTCCAAGTTTGTTGGTGTATATTCTTATTGAAAGAAAAATCCCAAGGATCATAAAGAAAGAAAAGAAACTGCTTTTGGAAGTAACATCTATTTCTTATTGGTATATTGCTCATTTTTCTCTATAAGTCTCAGGTCTTCTTTTGTATAATTTGTAGATTTTTAGCCTTTTTCTCTTTCTCTTTTAAGTATGTAGTCATATTCCGCCTTGTTATGACTCTCTCCTTGACCATGGAGTCAATTCCATTTCATCATTCACTCGGAATCAGGTTTTGTCAATAATTTTTACTTTAAGTCATCATGTGGAAATTATATGATGTCACTAGTTAACATTTTTTTCTGTTTTGAAATCTTTTCTTTTTCATTTTTCTTTATTAAGAAATTTTCTACTCACTCTACATACCACCCACAGATCCTATCTCCTCCCTCCCCCCACCCCCAGCCCTCCCTTCCAAGCCACCCCTCATCCCAACATCCCCCAAATCAAGGTCTCCCATGAGGAATCAGCACACTGAGCCTAGGCAGGTCCAAGCCCCTCCCCACTGCACCAAGGCTGCACAAGGTGTCACACCACTGGCACTGGGGTCCTAAAAGCCTGCCCATGCACCAGGGATGGATCCCGATCCCCCAGTCTGGGTGGCCCCCAAACAGTTCGAGCCAAACAACCATCTTCCATATCCAGAGGGCCTAGTCTAGTCCCATGGGGGCTTCACAGCCCCTAGTCTACAGTTCATGGGCTTCCACTAGTGTGGCCAGTCGTCTCTGCACATCCTCCCACCATGATCTCCATGTCCCTCGCCTGCAGTATCTCTCCTCTCTCTCATCAATTGGATTCCCAGAGCTCAGCCTGGCGCCTGGCCATGGATCTCTGCATCTGCCTCCATCAGTCATTGGACAAAGGCTCTATGATGGTGGTTAGGGTATTCACTAAACTGGTCACCAGAGTAGACCAATCCAGGCACCCTCTAGACCACTGCCAGCACTCCCAGTTGGGGTCATCCTCGTGAATTCCTGAGAGCCTTCCCAGCACCCTGCCTCTTCCTATTCCCATGATGTCCTCATCTATCATAGTATCTCCCTCCCTGCCCTCCCAGTCTGTCCCTGTTCCAGCTCAACCCTCCCATTTCCCCATGTTCTCATCCCCCACTCCTCACCTTCCGCACTCCCCCTACACTTCCAGTCCACTCATGTAGATCTCATCTACTTCTCCTTCACCGGGCCATTCATGTGTCCCTCCTAGGGTCTTTCCCTGTTAGCTAACCTCTCTGGAGCTGTGGGTTGCAGTCTGGCCATCCCTTCCCTCACATCTAGTATCCACTTATGAGTGAGTACACACTACTATGTTTGTCCTGCTGAGTCTCTGTTACCTCACTCAGGATGATATTTTCTAGTTCCATCTATTTGCCTGCAAATTTCATGATATCATTGTTTTTTACTGCTGAGTAGTACTCCATTGTATATATGTGCCACATTTTCTTTATCCATTCTTCAGTTGAGGGGCATTTAGGCTGTTTCCAGGTTCTTGCTATTATGAATAATTCTCATATGAACCTAGTTGAGCATGTGTCCTTGTGGTAAGGTTGAGCATTCCCTGGGTATATGTCCAAGAGTGGTATAGCTGGGTCTTGAGAAAGACTTATTTTCAATTTTCTGAGAAACTGCCATACTGATTTCCAGTGTGGCTGTACAAGTTTGCATTCCCACCAACAGTGGAGGAGTGTTCCCCTTGCTCCACATCCTCTCCAACATACTAATTAACATTTTGCATCGCATCCCAACAATTGTCATTTTTCTGACCCATAATATGTCAGAATATGTCCCTATTGGAAAACATAATCATTATATACACAATTGGTTCAATTCACATAAGATTAGGGATGTATACTAATATATCTTAGTCATTTATAAATACCTTGTCATTTATAAAGCACAGGGGATATGGGCACAAAACCACTTAAAGTTTGTGAGTGGAGAGGAAGAAAGGTTGAGGCCAGTGTTTCTACCAATATGAGAATGGAATGGACTAGAAGCTTGGATATATATCCTCCCACTGCTCACAGTAAGATCCTAAACATTCAGTCTATGAATCTTGAACTTTTAGCCTCTAGAACTGTAACTCACAAATGTCTGTTGTGTAAGTCAAAGTATGTGGTTGCTATGTTGTCCATGGGAAGCAGACAGATACACAGCAAAGTCTAACTAATTGAAGCCCTGTGCTTGTATGTAAGGAAGTGCACAACAAGGTATTTTCTCTAGAGCTGTACGTATTTAGAGATATATAACATAGAGCATGTTGTCATTTATTCCTGGCTCCTAATGAGTTGGAGTGGCCATGTAACTTCCCATTATTTAAATAAGGGAAGCCTAATTATTTCCCAAGCATCAGATGAAAAATATAATTGTATGCATGCATCTTAAGGGAACAGAGAGGTTATGAAAAATAGAGCAGAACATGGGAGAAATAGAGTCCCATCACAAACAAGATGAAATTTGTAGAAATATATCATATTCAAATAAGCCCACTATTTTTTAAGAATATTTTGTTGATTTTACCAACCATAGATCCCTCTCATCCCTCATCCCACTCAGCCCCCACCACCTTCCCACCTGCCCTTACATCCCCTCCTCCAAAAGCATAAGTCCAAGCTAAACAATTGTCTTACTTATGCAGAGGGCCTAGTCCAGTCCCATGTAGGCTCCACAGTTGTTCTTCTAAAGTTCATGAGTTCCCATGAGCTTGGTATGTTTCTCTGTAGATTTTCCCATCATCATCATGTCCCTGGCTCATTGAATCCCTCTTCTCTCTCTTTGACTGGACTCCTGGAGCTTGGCCTGGTACTTGATTGTGATTCTCTGCATTTGCCTCCATCAGTTACTGTATGAAGGCTCTGTGATGACAGTTAGGGTATTCACATCGACTATGGTAAAGCCATTAAGCTGATTAACACCAAGGAAAGATCGACTTTGGACTACAAAGTGTTTAGGACAATTTCAAGATGGCTAGGAGAGATGATCCAGCCTGACAGACTGCTCGAGCAAGGACTTAATGACAAGCCCTGAACTTTCCTATTATACAGAGATTGGACAAATGATACAGGACTTGACAATTAACCTAAATTTTTTCTTTTCAAGATTCCCTAAAGATATCTTCACCCCTAGAAAGCAAAAAGAAAAAGAGAATAAGATATGAGATAGATCATTGAATCTACTCTGAGAAAAAAGATAAAGAAATAATAGAATAAACAGGTAGATCACTGAATCTACACAGAAGAAAAAGGGGAAGATATAAAAATGACAAAAAGTAGACTACTGAATGTATTATGAAAAGAAAAAAGAGAGAATATGGATATGATAATATATAAAGGGAGATTATGGAATCTACTTTTAAAAAGGAACTACTTGTTTTAAATAGGACAAGTAATGAAAAAATTTTTGTCTGAGTTTATCAAATGTTACTGGACTGGACATTGTTAATATATATAATGTAGTTTTTCATCTGAATCTGTCAAATGTTAATGGACTAGACATCGTTAATGTAGTCTTGACTGTGTATATTGTATATACTTATTAGATATAATTTTTCTTGTATTAGTTATAAGCTTTTTTTAATTTTAGACAAAAGAGGGGAAATGTGGTGGTATTGTGTTCCCCAAAATATTGTGTATGCTAATAAACTTATCTGGGGTCAGAGAACAGGACAGCCACAATATTAAACATGAGGACAGAGAGTGGTAGCATACACCTTTAATCCTAGCATTCCAGAGACAGAAATCCCTCTGGATCTCTGTGAGTTCAAGGCCACATTAGAAAGAGCCAGGCTTGGTGACACGTGCTTTTAATCCCAGGGAGTGAGCCTTTAATCTCAGGGAGTGATGGTAGAAGGCAGAAAGATATATAAGGCGTGAGGACCAGGAACTAGAAGCATTTGGCTGGTTAGGCATTTGGCTGGTTAAGCATTTGGCTGGTTAAGCTTTCAGGCTTTGGAGCACAGTTCAGCTGAGAGCCATTCAGATATGAGGACACAGAGGCCTCCAGTCTGAGGAAACAAGACCAGCTGAGAAGTTGGCCAGGTGAGGTTAGCTGTGGTTTGTTCTGTCTCTCTGACCTTCCAGTGTTCACCCCAATAAGTGGCCTCAGGTTAGTTCTTATTAATAAGACCTGTTAAGATTCCTGCTACAGATTACCAAGGAAGGCCAATTTAGGCACCCACTCCACTATTGCTAGTAGTCTAAGCTGGGGTCATCCTTGTGGATTCCCGAGAACTTCCCTAGCACCAGGTTTCTCCCTATCCCCATGATGTCTCCCTCTATCATAGTGTCTCTTTCATTGCTCTCCTACTCTGTCCCTGTTCTTGCTTGATCATGCCATTTGCTTATGTTCTCATTCCCCATCCCCAACCCTCTATTGCTCCTCTCACCCTGAGTGTACTCAGGAGATCTCATATATTTTCCTTTCCCAGGTAGATCCATGTGTCCCACTTAGGGTCCTCCCTGTTACCTAGCTTCTCTGGAGCTGTGGGTTGTAGTCTGGTTATCCTTTGCTTTGTATCTATTATGCACTTATGAGTGAGTACATACCATGTTTGTCTTTCTGAGTCTGGGTTACCTCACTCAGGAGTCATCTTCTAGTTCCATCCATTTGCCTCTAAATTTCAAGATGTCATTGTTTTTCTCTGTTGACTAGAACTTCATTGTATATATGTACCATATTTTCTTTATCCATTTTTTAGCTGAGGGGCAACTAAGTTGTTTCTAGATTCTGGTTATTCTGAATAATGCTGCTGTGAACCTAGTTGAGCATGTGTCCTTGTGGTGTGATTGAGCATTCCTTGGGTATATGACCAAGAGTGGTATGTTGCGTCTTGAGGTAGCATGATTCCCAGTTTTCTGAGGAACTGACATATTGATTGAAATTCACAAATTCTTTATAAAATTTGTTTGGGGAATTTCAACTGCTATAATCCAAAGCTGTAATAGAAAGGTAAGAGATTCCCAGAAAACAGAATACAAAGCATAGTAGATATTGGGACTGAAAGGAGAAAAGTTTGAGAAGGTAGAAGATAGGTAAATATTTTTAAAATATAATATGCATAATTTGTGGTGGGCAGATTTGAAATATTTCATATGCTATAATATTAAGAATAAAAGTTCCTGTTTTTTTGTTTTCTAGATTCCAGATTATCAAAAGGCATAACAGAAGCACATATATTGGTGCTCTTTCCAGAAGTCTTATGTAGAGAAACATGCACAGACAAGTATTTGGATGCAATAACATACAGCCACATTAGATATGTGTGTATTTTCCTAGTCCAAAAAGCAAACTATTGAACTGAAGATGAATCTGAATAAATAGCATATGCATTTTTATACATAATGGATGCTTTTTGTTTTTAACATTTGGTATATAATGATACACTTAAAGGTTCTACATGTGATCAGCCTGCATCATTTATCACCAGAAATGAATCCTTTATCATGATTCACACACACTGTTTGCTCCTAAGGAAGGTGTGCCGTATTGTATCATTTATCCTCTGTGTTTAGTAGAATATACACTCTAAAGGAGACTAAATTGACGGGTAACAAGCTATGCATAACAATATTTAATTGTAACTGTTCCTATTATACATAAACAGGAAACAATATTTGAACTGTTAAAATAAAAATGACTATAGATTTTGGATAAAGTCAGATAAATGTATTGTAGTGCCTAAAATAGCATGAAAATAATTCTAATGGATATTCATGAACATGCCTTTAAAACAACTGTTTGTTTATAGAATTTATAGGATTTATAAATACATAAGACTATGGAAATAAATATAATAAATTGTTTCATCTCTGTACACGGAAAAGGCACATTTTTTTTCATAGAATAATAAACCCAGGAGTTGGAATGGCTTCTCCCTGGCGAAAAGACAAGTATCTCATGCCAAAAAAAGAAAAATGAAATTAAGGACTAAGAGAACTTGGTAATTTTTATTCTAATGGTATAGTTGTGATTTTTCATTTTATTTAATTTAATCACTGGCATGTTCATTTGGACACAAGAAGCATAAATTGCTTTAATTAAAAAATAAAGTAGAAGTTGTGGGTCATATAAATTTTACTGACATGTAGTCAAATCCTTGAAAGGATATGTGTACTTATCCAGAGGTTAAAATGGCCAGCAGTTGTGATAAATGAGTTTAAAATATATTAGTAGGTATATGATTTAGACATTGTTAACCCCTCAAAGGCTCATATGCTAGTCCCATCCTCCCTGTCATGCTACTATTGAGAAATGGAACTTTAAAGGCTTGAAGTCCTATGTCAGTTAATTCAGTCTCACACTCTCTAACCTCTGAAGGGATTGCTACCATTGTTGGATGTCTGGGCTAATGTGTGTGATGAGGTTACCTCTCATGAGAACAGGTCATGTTTCATGGTCAACACCACCACAGATTGAGCAAGGTCCTATTCTATTTTTGGCAGTGTTTTGGTACAACCTGGGGCTCTCACTAGGTACAAACAACCTCTGGCCACCAGAAGCAGGTGCCAAGGAAGCTCTGTAAGTAACTCAGCCTCAGGCATTTTGCTATAAAATGTGTAGTGGACTCAGATAGTAACGGCATTGATACTATTTACAAATATTTAAATTTACTGGTAAATCCATCATGATATTTAACTTACATTTAAGCCAAACTATTTTATGGTAAGCTACAGAGAAAGCTTACTGTGTGTCTTTAAAAAAAGCATTAAGAAACGATCAGTCAAGTTTCAAGGAAGTTCAGTCCCTGGTTATAGATGAGATTTTCCCTTAAAAACAACAACAACAAAGCCTTATAAATGGAAAAACAAGACAGCAAGGGCTTATGGTTTAATATTCATGTTATTTTTACATTACTGTTTTGTATCAACATCGCTTTGCCAAAGTCATGCTGAGCATGGGGTCATTAAGCTTACCATTTACAAAACTGAAAAAAAAAATCTGGAAAACAACTTCAGTTTCTATGCAGCTCTGGCATGGGAAGCCTGGATAATTGGTAGCACTTCATGCCAATAACGTTTTAGAGCTGGAGCCACATCAAGACCATTAACCATCTTTCATAAAAATGAAGAAAAAATGGTCTCCAGCTTTCCCTTTCAACTGTGCTGTGTTCAGGGCTTGACATTCAGCGATGCCAATTTGGATGTCAGCACACACAGCTGAATGGTCCCCATTACAGGAGTCTCCAGCATGCACAGAAATTTGGCTGAGTTAGAAGACAAAGCAAACCTACAGTTAAACATCTTGAGCTCTTTCTGTACTATGCTTCTGGAGCGTAACTCGGATCGCCCTATCACAGGCCAATTTCTCATCCAGGCAATGGGAATTTACATTTGTCAATGTTCTGTGATTCCATTTGCAAGGCACTTTGTTCATTAGATGTGGGGCTGTTTTCATTCCTTTTCCTAAGCCAGTAATGCTGAAAAGACATATGGATAGTTCTGTGGGATGCAATCACCTTTCCTATTTTGACTAGACCTATTTGCTTTAGATCGGGAACAAACTGGAGCTGCTGTCTTTTACTCAAAATGATGTGTCCTTTGGGGTGGCTTCCTCTGAAAGACTATCATTTGTCAAGGAGGGAGCTTTGCAGCATTCCCTCCACTCCCTGTTGCTATCCCTTGGCAAAAAGAAAAACTGGAGGAAAATAGTAGAAGACAATTTACAATAACATTTAAGTTACAGTGAAAAATGGGCAATAAAGGAAATAAATGTTTTTCTTGAGTAAAAGTGGGCTTACAATTTATCCCTAGACAACATTATTTTGTGTGTTCTATTTTTATGTCAATATGTTGTCAGTTCTTCTTTGTGTTCCTTGAGGACGAGATTTTTTTTTTAAGTCATCATGTGATATTGGCACATTGTGAGCTATCATTTGCTATTTGGTTAATCGTGCATTCCCCCACTGATCTAGTCCTCAGGCCAAGAGGAGTCTTGTGAGGCAGAGAATCATGGTGTTTCTACTTTACAAAATGGAAAGTGGTTACAAGTTTGTAATTCACAGCTAGTGATGGTATCTATGACATATGTGAAAACTTATTCCTTGTGTTTCTTGTACTATTACCACTGTAAAAGTTAACCAAGAAGTACTCTAAAAACTGATTCAAGTTCCTTTTCTACAGAATGTGCATAGAATTCACGTGGAAGCTGTTTGCAGTTGAATGTAGCTTAATATTATTGGAATAAGAAAGTATCATGAAATGACCTTGGAAGCAGAAACATTAGTATTTAAATGATGGCTTTGTTCCCCCAATATTATAACTTTCTGTTCATTCTTTAAGAGTCTCCAAGCTTCATCTTTACTCTTTGTGAAGATAATTTAGCAAAATGATTGATTTAATAATTGGCAAAATATAATCAAGAATTTAATAATTATTCATTTTATTGATATAGTGGGAAATCTCTACATGTTTTAAAATATAAAGTGGTTCCTTTAATACAACATATTTCTAATTTTCTCAGTGGGTTGCAAACATTTATACTGAAATGTAAAATATCATAATAGGATATGGCAAATACATTTTATTTTCAAATATCCTTCTGCTCATTGAAAAAGTTATTTTCATTGAATCATAATAAATTCAAACAATGTAATTCAGTCAGTAGCCAGGTTAAAAAGCCTTCCCCTGAATCAGACACTCTATGATATGTCTACGGTATACATTTTTACAAAGCAAAGAGCTTTACTGTCAGAGGTCATGAATGGAGAGCTTCCAAGCTGCTAGTAGTTTTATGTCACTTGTCCCTCTGCCCATTGCTTTTGATGACTTCCCTCCTGGTAATCACATTGTGCCATATATAATAATTCAGTTTAAATGAGATGGCAAAGTCATTGATCATTGTCAAACCTTCTAAAGCCAAACACTTTTGCATTTGCGCTAAACATTTCTTCGAAGAGAGTTATATCAAACATCTATGTTGCTTCACACACAACCCCCCTTTTTTTTTCTTTTGGCATCATAGGCTGAACCTAAACACAGCCCTTTATGTCTTCTGAGCACCTTCCTCTTTAAGTATTCCAAGTTCGCGACACATTTTTTTGCGATTCTGAAGTATACCATTACCTCTTTATTTCTGCAAGTGTTGGCAGCTTCATAGAGCAGCCAATCCACTGGGTCTACGCTTCTCCAGCTCCTGTTTGATTTCCTAGTTCTTTACATCACTCTGTATGTGGCCACTGCGTATGTGTATGCCTATGTATATATGCATGCATCTGTATGAGTGTGTGTTTCTTCATGCATGCACGCACGTGTGTTCATGCATGTATGTGTGTGTGGAGGTTTTGTATGCAAATATATGTACCATTATGTTAATTTGACCTGTGAAATAAGCTATGTTCTAGACATGGACTTTAGGATACTTTTTTGGAATTAGCCAGGAAATATGTGTATGGAACTTCTATACCAAAATAAAATGATATCACAATACATCAAATTATTCTCCTTATGGGGTATAGAGAAACTTTCTGGAGGGTGAGTGAAGATTTTATTGCATTGTATTCAGTATTATAAGTGTGTAAATCACACATGCTGTAGAGTTTACAGGGCAAGAAAGCAATGATAAGGCATGACTTTAATTCCTCAGACTGATTTTAAGTGAAGGAGCATGGAGAAAACTTAGCCTTTCTCTGCCATTTATTCTAACATAATTATAAAACCATGAAATACATTTTTAAATTTTCTCAAATTTTCTTACTGCTCATGGGATAATTTGATATAAAAAGCATGGGTTCCTTATAAACAAAGAACATTCATATGATTTATTAGTGGTCACCAGCTTAAGAGGAAGGAAAATGGAACTTCGGGATCTTTAAATGAGTAGAGGCTGATACTTTTCTAGACAAAAACAAAAATGATTAAAGGACCCATAGCTATTCAGGTGCTAGAGAGAAAAATGAATGGCCAGTGCAGTTCTTTACCTCAACAGAACAGCGTATTACCATCAAAATGCCTTTCTGTCTGCCACCCAGTGTGTGTGTGTTCCCGGTCATTCTTCAAGTACCAAAATCTAATAAGAATGCCAAGGAGTGCTATAGCTTAGCCATATGGTAGATCAGCTTTTAAGTTATTAAGAATTTTCCCCATTGCTTTCCAGCGTGGCTGCACCAGTTTATTAACTCACCAAGAGTAAATGAGTGTTCCCCTTTTCCTACATGCTAGCCAGCATTTGTCAATTGTTTCCTTGATCTTAGCCATTCCAACTGGGTGAAAATAAAAATCTGAAAGAAGTTTAATTGCTAAGGATTCTAAAGGCCTTTTTTTTTTTTTGGAAGGCAGGAAAGATTTATTTTGACTCACAGTTTGAGGGCACAGTTCATCATGCTGGGAACATTAAGGTAGTAGGAATTTGAAGCAGCTGGTCACTTTGTATCAGAAATCAGGAGGAAAGCAGCAGTGAAAACATGCTTGCCTGCAGCTAGCTTCCTTCTTTTTATGCAGTCCAGGACTTCAGCTCAGGATATGATGTTGCCAATGGTCAGGGTGGGTGTTCTACTCCAATTAACACAATCAAGATAATTCTCAAAGAAGTGGTTAGACGCTAACTATTCTGGATAACCCTCAGTTCTCCCCAGAGGCTTGTCTCCTGGATGGTTCTAGATCCTGTCCTGTTGACAATCAGCACTAACCACTAATATTGAATTGCCTATCATTTAAAGAGATTTCTTTGTCATTACCCATCATTTAAAGAGATTTCTTGTCATTTTTATTTCTTTTTTATTTGAAAATTTTCTAATTTAACTTGATAATTTCATGCATGAATAATGCATTTAAATGATTTCTACCTCTCCCTTTCCCTGTCCATCTCCTCCCTCCCAATTCTTCCGATATTCACATCATTGTCTATATAGTAAGTATATAGTATAGAAATAAAGGAGTGTGTGTGTGTGAGAGTGTGTGTGTGTGTGTGCGTGCGCACATGTGCAGTCTGCTTCATTCATTTTGTGTTGCACATATTCATACATGTTTAGGGCTGCCTACTTAGGATTGGATAATCTATCATGAGCCTGGGCCCTGCAGAAGATTGATTTTTCCCTCTTTTAATGGACATTAATTTTCTATAGCTCCTCATCTATGGCAAGGGTCTTTGGAGGTCTCCCATATCTGTGTTGGTATATCAACTGGTGATGTCACCATGCACATCTGGTTTAGGTGACTACAATTTTGAGTTTCATACACATAATGTCTTGTAAAATATTGAAGAAATCATCTTCCAGAAGATGGTATAGTTTCCTGGCTCTTAACATTTCCCCTCTCTTCAGCAATATTCCCTGAGCCTTAGGTATAGAGGTTGCATTGTAGATCTACCAGTCAGAGCTGGGCTCTTCAAGATCAGTTGGTTTGGGTATTTTGAGCAGCTGTGGATTTCTGTAATGGTCTGCATCTGGTATAAAAAAAAAAGAAGTCTCTTCGCTGAGGGGTGAGAGCTATACTTATTTGTGGGTATAAAAGTGAGTATTTGGAATACAGTTTGAGAAAGTGACAGTAGCAGGACCTTTCCCAGGATCCCTGATGTCATCATCAGTTATAGTTAGATGGCTAGGTTTACATTACCAGACTTTGAACTCCTTTCCACTGAGTGAAGCTTGAGTACAATTATGCAGCTCTTGGTTGTCTCCAAGGAGAAAGTGTCACTATCGAATCCCTTGGAGCATTGTGCTTTACTGGCCATTGCTGTGGTTCACAGGCTTTGCAGATTGGTAGGAATACTGATGCTTTTCTCTCTGGAAAGCTGTGCCTTTAGATATTATGCGAGCTAGTAGTTGGGTAGGAGGCTTCCCCATCAGTTCCACTTCAAGCCCTGCAGTCCTTTGTCTGAAGTATATAGTGTCTTTCCTAATATGGTCTTACTCTCAAGTTACAGAAGGCCACCAAGAGAAATGGCAATAGCTGTTTTATTTGAGGGAATATCTTTGACTCCCCCAATCAACAACTTAAGGCAACATTTCCCATGATGAGCATTGGGATTTTTGTTAGATAGTGCATTAGGGATAACATTGTCTGCCCAACTGACACAACAACATTTAAATTACTTGTGTAAATGTATTCATATCCATGTATAATATATTTTGAGTGCAGATAAATGATGTTTCTTTTGGACTTCAAAACATTCTTACTGTTATTTATCTCCCTCTGTTCCTGTTTCTATATATTGTCCTCTCTCTCCTTTCTTAATTAGACCTCTCTCTTCCATTTTTTTCTCCACTCATCTCTTTATATTTACAATCATTTGTGATTCTCTGTTTAGATCTGTAGCCCATTTTCAGTTGGATCATTTGTTTTATTGGGTTTTAATACATTGGATATTAATCCTCATATCAGATGTATATCTAGAACAAGTTTCCTTCTAATCTGGTGGCTTCCTATTCACTAGATGGATTTTGTCCTTTACTGTTAAAAGCTTTATATTTTATGAGGACTCATGTGCCAGCTGCTGGCCTTAGTTCTTAAGTGAATACAGTCCCAGTTAGAAAGTCCTTTGCTGCACATGTATCTACCTGGGGATTGCCTGAGTCTTCTAAAAGCACTTTTTAGGTTTCTGGTCTCACATTGAAGTCTCTGAAGTCTGTGAGCAATTTGGATTTGATTTCTTTCATTCTGATAGAAATGTGACTAATTTAATTCTTCATTAACATGCATACATTCAGTTTTCAAGGTAACATTTCTTTCGCTAATGTTGTCTTTCTCCCAATTTGATTTATTTTGACATTGTTGTCAAATATGAAAAGGATGTAATCATATGCAATCATACTTTGGACTTCTATATTGTTCCACTGATGCACATGCAGGGTTTTTTTTGCCAATCATTGATGTTTTATTTATTATAGCTCTGTAATATAGCTTGAAATCTTGTGTGGGAATCCTTCTAGCATGCTCAGCTGTGTTCAATGCCGTTCAATTCACAATAACTGTGAAATGGGGACAACTTAAGTGGTCTTGAGTTAATGAATGGAAATTATGGTACATATACATATACATATATATATGTATATATATATATATATGGAGCTATATTCAGCTGTTAAGAAAGTGAAATAATGATATTTGAAGGTAATAAATTGAGCTGGAAAATATTATATGGATTGATGTAATCCTGACCCCAAATGTCACATATTATCTCTAATTTTTGGAAACTTTAGATTTGAGTAGGTAACTTGAAGTAATCACAGAATCCAGGATAGTATAGATAGACCATGGGGAGAAGGGACAAAAGAAAACTAGTGAAGAGTATAGTAATATATAGGTGTGATAATGTAGGAAAAGGGAAAATACTAGATTGAACTTTAACTGAGGAGAGGAAAGGGAGAAAAATAATTAATATTCCTTTCCAGCTGTTAAATCTGTGAAACAGAACAATGGCCGGCAGAGAATAGTGATCCCAAGGGTGCAATTGTGGCACTTTCTTGTTGGGAATACCCGAGAGCTGCCTAATTGGATACAGGTTTGTTCCATAAGTGAGGATTCACATCTTGAACTATAAATATAACCCACTACCTGTGACTGTGGAAGAATCTACTACTGACATTTTCACAAAACTAATACAACATGCAAATTTATTTTAAATGTCTGTAAACCAGATAAATGCAGCTTTAACTTCTCATCAAAGCAGCTTCCTTTTGTCACAGGTGAAGATTACTACTGAGATATAGAACTAGTCACATTGCAGAGAATAACTCTTGATGAAGTGCTCAGCATGTACTGATTATATATATATATATATATATATATATATATATATATATATATATATTAGTGCCTGTACTGTATTGTTCCTAAGACTCAGAATTAATTGCAGAAGAGGCTCTATAAAGATTTTAAGGGCTAGAGGACCAGTTTACATGCCACAGTGTCTTCTAGACATTGCAGAAATGCTGCACCCATGGAATGTAACACTATGGTTTCTTAAACAAGACCTATAAAAGATCACACCAGCTAACATACTAACGTAGATGGTGGACACTTCACAAAACTCAATCTTAAATGAAGAGCTGCAGACAATGAACAGCAATTGAGAGAAGAAAAACCACTTTCCAGCAGGGACAAGCCCACTGATAAATTATTCAACAAAGTCATCAGTCCTAAGCTTATGTACATATGAACGCATTCAGAGGTTGTGTGTGTGTGTGTGTGTGTGTGTGTGTGTGTGTGTGTGTGTGTGTGTGTGTGTGTAACAATTAAAGAAGAATTTAAGAACCATGAAAAGTTGAGAATGGCAAGGAGATGGGAGGAATTAGACTGATGAGAGCGAGAGACAGAATGATGGAAAAAGAGTACTCATGGATGAAATTCTCAACAAACCAAACAAAACACCCCATTAAATTGTAACAAAAAGGCAGATGTTTTAACAAGCACGTAAGATGCCAGCACATAGGAAACAGAGGAAGGATCAAGGGTTGAGGCCATGCATAGCTAGAGAGTTTAAGACCAGCTTAAGTAAAGGGAAACCCTCTCTCAAAAACAAAACCAAACAAAGTTTGGTCCTGTGTGTGTGTATATATGTGTGTGTGTGTGTGTGTGTGTGTGTGTGTGTGTGTGTGTGTGTGT